>JAFMOD010000265.1:38959-106835 GCA_019802435.1 Corydoras maculifer
CACAGCACTGCTAGGGCAACCAGTTAAAAAGATTTGGTAGCATGTTTAAATATAGTTCTTCCAGATACCTATGACTTTTTATAGTGCTATGTTGCTTCTGAGGTATAACTGCTCTACAGCATATTGCAAAAGTGGTTGTTGTGGGTTGTAGTACCGTGTATCTGCATATGTATAATGAGCAAAGTTCATGTTGTAGAAATGATACCAATTCCAAAAATCTTTTATATGAATTTTGTGTGGCACGAGGGTGTGATGGGTATAGTCTGTAGGTGGGGAACAGGATGCTTCTCAGGTAAACGATAACAAAAAAAAGTATTTTTGCTTGCTATACCCACTTGTTTCCTGTGTCACGACCCCAATCAAACCATGTTGTCTTCTGACTTTTAAAATAAATGTTATTTGCTTTTAGTTGTTGTGCTTTTCTGAGGATATTATGCCCCAGACCTTATCCAAGCCCACATGCACAGTGAGCAACTCAAGATGACCCATTTTACTGGCAACGTTTCTCCCCGGAGATTATATGGCAGATTTTGATTGGAATATCTACTGACCTGTTTGTCTAAAGCTTGGCTCCCTGACAGAAGCATTATCTCTCTTTACTCTTTAAAACAACTGTGTGCTGCCTCTTTAGGCTAACTGACTGACCTCCTGCCACAACCAATGCAGGCCTAAGATCATAATGGCATATGTCTAAAGTAAAAAAACTTCTGTTATATTCTCAAATATATATATTAACACATGTGGAATTATATACTTAACAAAAAAGTATATAACAACTGAAAATATGTCCTATATTTTAGGTTCTTTAAAGTAGCCACCTTTTGCTTTGATTACTGCTTCGCACACTCTTGGCATTCTGTTGATGAACTTCAAGAGTTAGTCACCTGAAATGGTTTTCATTTCACAGGTGTGCCCTGTCAGATTTAATAAGTGTGATTTCTGGCCTTATACATGGAGTTGGGACCATCAATTGTGTTGTGCAGATGGCAGATACTGTACACACCTAATAGTCCTACTGAATAGACTGTTAGAATGTGTATTATGGCAAGAAAAAAAACAGCTAAGTAAAGAAACACAAGTGGCCAAGCAATTCCCAAAACAAGTCCCAAAGTGCAGTCGCAAAAACCAGCAAGCGCTACAAAGAAACTGGCTCACATGGAAGAACAAGTTCATCCGAGTCACCAGCCTCAGAAATCGTAGGTTAACAGCAGCACAGATTAGAGAACAGGTCAATGCCCCACAGAGTTCCAGCAGCAAACACATCTCTAGAATAACTGTTTATAGGAGACTGTGTGATTCAGGCATTCATGGTAAAATAGCTGAAGACAAGGAATGTACATTAGACCAGTGGATATCTTTGCTTTGGTCTGATGAGTTCAAACTTGAGATCTTTGGTTCCAACCACCATGTCTTTGTGCAATGCAGAAAAGGTGAACGGATGGACTCTACATGCCTGGTTCCCACACAAAGCACACAAAACAAGGTGTCACAGGTGCCCATGGCACCTGATCACCATTTGTGTTAATTAACAATGTGTTCTTTTCACAGTTTTAGTTAATTAACCTTAGGTGTTTACTGGTTTGTTTTTGTGCATGTGATGGATTTTTGTATATTTAGTTCTGTGGCTCCACTTTCACTGTGCACGTCATCACCTTGTGTTACCCTGCTTACCATTTTCCTCTTTGTTTAATGTGTTGCCTTTAATAAAACTCAGTTCCACCTACCTGCATGTTGCCTGGCTCCCTCTTGCACGTTCGTGCGCTTCAGTATGTGCAGCCCCCTTAAGAGGCGTAAGCAATGCATGACAGAATAACATAATTTTTTTTTTATTGTACGGTTTTACGAATAACCCAGTGGGTATACTCTCTTCCTCCAAAACTTAGGCTCATGATTACATAGACTACACACAGCTGGTCTCGTCCACTGTAGACCATCATGGTCCAGTTTATGTCCTTCTCACTTTTTTATTTTTACTAGTTTGCATGTCTTGCTCAATTGAAATTAAATAATGTTGTTAAAAATAATGAAAAAAAATATGCCCAATTTCAAAATTTCACAAAAAATTACATGGGCTTGATGTGCACATAATTGTTATGATGGAGACATCCTCCAATTTCTTATGGAAACGCTCCTGATTTGTTTTATATAAAGAGAAACAAACAACATAACAAAATCAGTAACTTGAAAGGCCAATGTTTAATAACTATTTTGACAAGAGCCTATTTAAATACATTCATTCATTATATTCCACTTTAAAAAAGAAAACTATTTTTTTAAAGCGTTTTTGCACTTCCACTCCTCATCACTCCACTCTCTATCTAGGTGGCATTTCCATGTTCTCCCCGTGTCCATGGGGGCTCTCTCCAGGTTTCCTTCCACAGTCCAAAAACTTTGCATTCAATGTGAATTGCCCGCTCTTAATTACCCTTACATAGTTTGCGTATCTGTGTGAGTGAGTGTGTGCCCAGTGATGGATTGTTGCTCTCTGTCCTGGGTATATCTTCCCTGCGTACAAAATGTTCTTCCGTTGATGGGGATTTCCCTCCCCCCTCCATGAGATGAGACAATAAATCGGTGCTTACATTTGCTTGCTGAAGACAAAATATTGGTCTCTGATTTAATTTAATTTATTTAATAGCTTTTCAGTCGTATGCACACATTTACATCTACTGTCACCTACTAGACCTGCCAGTTTATTTCAGTTACACGTCTCTAAACTGTGAGAGAATACTAACTCCATGAAGAAAACTTATAAAGGGAAAAAAACTGAATATTTTTGTTATGAGTGTCCTACATATAATTAAGAAAATACTGACTTTCATATTGTAAAAGAAATTTAAATGACAACTGATTTTTACATTTCAGATTTGTACATTTCATAGAAGCTGGAATCGTAGGCTAAACAATGTCTTTCTTAAATTAGTGATAGCATTTGAAAGTGCTTAGGGAGGTTCCAAAGTGCAATACACTCAGTCAAGAGTGCATGTATAAGTGCTCATTTCAAAATATTCATAAATAACAGTGATAGCAACAGCCATACAGTTTCCTTAATGAAAAATTCATATCACCAGAGTGAACAATGTGCAAGAACTATGCTTTAGAGGTTTATCTGTTACAAGAGGACATGCTAGAGGGCTCTGGGGAACATCAGACCCGGCATAATAAGACAGAACACCATAGAAGGCTAAATTAAAGGATAAAACCCACATATAAAAGGGATAATACCCAGGATATTTACCACTCTTACTATAGCACATGAGCTCAAACAATACCTTGAAAGACACATTTCCCAACCTAAAATCCATGTCTTACTGCACTAAATCTCAATGTACTTTAAAGAGAATATATCCCTAATAAAAAAAAAAAATAAAAGGAAATGGGCACACTTAATGATAATGGCTTAAGCCCGGCTGATACTAACAGAACTGGGATGCTAGTGAAATCTCCTCTACCCTACATTCTCTGCGCGCATATTCCAACCATATTTGCAGAACTTGTTCTTTATTATAAGGATAAGAGCTACAGTGACATACTGCACATTTGCCTCCTCCTACTTGTAAACTAGCAAGTATCAGCACACTATTCTCTCAATAGGGTGGGGTTCACCCATTAACAACAATGAAACAAACAAAAAAAACAGAATATTCCAATATGTGCATAAACTAGGGCTGCAACTAATGATTATTTTGATAATCGATTAATCGGTCGATTGTTTTTTTCAATTAATCAATGAATCTGATAAATATACTTTTAAAATTCCATGTTTTTGCATTTACATTTAATCATTTAGCAGACGCTTTTATCCAAAGATGGATGTTTTTCAGTAAAATTATTCTATTGTATAGTATTATATATATTTCATTCAAAATGTTTAGGTTAACATTTCCTGTAATTAATGAAAAGCACAATGAAAGAAATAAAGTATCATCTAAACATCCCTCTCATCAACTCCAAATAACACGATACTCAGTTGCCCTCAGTAATGAACCAAATGTTGTCTGTTCTGTAGCCTACTGGAAAAAAATTTATTAACAAATGAACTAATTAACAATCAGCTATTGAAAAAAATTGATTAACAAATTAGCCAGTTAACAAAAAAAATACCTTGTGTGAAATTTCAATTGGACACCGGGACATATGTGGCTGCTTTGCAGTCTGAAAGCGGGAAAAATCTTTTGTAAACACACACTCGAGCGTCAGAGTGTTGCTTACAGACTGATACACAGCGCCGTGCGTAGTGTCCCAGTGCCAGGACATTTAATGATCCAATGAAGGTCATTTAATTGGCTAAAGCCGCGTGTGTGTGTGTCAATCCCCCGCTCCCCTGCGGTGTGCTGCTATTGAAACGTTAACAACCAGGACATTTCCTCACTTTAAAAAATAAACCGGGATGCCCGGGATAGGACGTGACATACGGACATATTCGTATAACGGACGTTAAGACGTTCTCTATCGCTGTTATTATCCAGTTAACAACCAAATACAGCATGAAGCTGCTCTGCCGGTCTCATAGTGTGCATTGCACAGTTACGTTGATTCACTCTAAACTAAAGAACCTCGGGATGTTGTAGTGATTTATCTGCTGTTCAGCTTCATCCTCATCAGTGTTTAGTTTCAGGTGGTGTATCATCACCGTGATGCTCTGTGCAGGTCAGAACATGTTCGCAGAGCTGCATGTTCCACGTTCTTTATTTGTGTGCAGATTGAAGCTTCCGCAGTTTGGATTTAAACGGAAGCTTTTTTTCAACGTTGGCTGTGTTTCATTTGTACGATTTATCAACTTGTTTTGCACACTCCGCCTCGTTCTGTTTAACCCGCTATTTTTTCCAGCGTTATTGAAGCGCTGCAGGTGATGTAAGCGGTAACAACATTGCGAGTAACGCGGAAATAGTGCGACAAATCGATAATGGAAATTCATCGATACTTTGAATGATCGATTTTTATCGATTTTTATCGATTTTATGGATTCGTTGTTGCAGCCCTAGTATAAACCCAGGGAAAAGCAAACAATGAACAATGACAAGATTCCAAATATTGTATTAAGCTTAATCAGTTCACAGATACACTGAAAGGGACCAGTAGGGATTGTTTGAGCATGGATAAGCTGATCATTTAAAGTGGCCTGGTTTATTTATTTATTTGTGTTATTTCAATTCTTTTACAATCACATAGAAGCTTTTCGAGCGGTACGGTGGCTTAGTGGTTAGCACGTTCATCTGTTAGTGCTGTTATCCAGGTTTAAATCCCAATCTGGGAGGAGTTTCCATGTTCTCCCTGTGTCCAGGTGAGTTTCCTCCAGGTTTGCTTTTTTCCTCCCACAGTCCATTAATATGGATTTAAGTAAAGTGAATGCTCTAAATTGCCCCATACAGTGTGTGTTTATGTCTGTGTAAGTGTGCCCAGCAAAAAAATGGCAAAATTTTCTCCCTTGGATGAGTTCGGGGACCTCCATGACCCTAGTAGAGGATTAAGTAGAAGATAATAAATAAATGAATGAAAGAAACTCTTTATAATATGAATTTAACATCAAGACTCCTCTTTTAATATAGGGGTGTAATGGCATGTTTTATTTGTGCCGAACCTTTCAGTGTGGGGCACATGATTCTGTACATGCAGTCACATGAAAAATACAACGGTAAATACATTCTATAGAAATGCGCGAAGACCAAGAAACATGAGGCGAAACTAAAATTAAGAGGTGAGAGCTACATCCGAGCCCAGTTGTGAGTTCTTAACTGTATACACTGCTAAGCATGCCATGCTAAGTGTAGTTCAGTTTAGAAATGAAGAATAGACGAGTAGAAACAATACAAGGAAATAAGAGTATCTGCCTGTTTCAATTAGATCAACCATGTTAGAAGGAATTTTGGTCCCTTTGAATGCAGCACTGGAGCAGTACGGGTTGATTAAACACAGCGTTGTGCAGCAGTTGTGAGGTATGTTTTTGGAAACATTTCAAGCATGTTAACGCATAACGAATAATCCACATTTCCTGATAACCAGAGCTAATAAAAAACCTGCAACCCAACAATTGATCTCTGCTACTTTTAAACACTAATTTGTCTAATCCTATCCCACACACGTATAAACACTTCATATGTGTTTTACATACTGATCCTTCAGTGGAATCAAGCTAGCCTTGCAGGAGGAATGAGACAGAAGACAAAAATTGCCTTTGGAAGCACCTTTAAGGACTTTGCTGCCAGCACTCTGACGTCTGAGAGTTAACCTTAGTGGTATGCCTCTAGTCACTTCCTGTATTATTCTGCATTTTACTTCCACAGGATTATCACTCCTCAGTGTTTTCCTTTCACAGGGTTATCTCACCATGTTTGTGTACTCCTTCCTAGGTTGCCTCTGCGTTCCTGGAAGTTTTCTCAAGTCCTCAAGGTCAGATACAAACCTTCAGGTACTCAGCCAGTCGTGGTTCCAGTTGCCAGCTTCCTGGTTTATTCCTCCTCCGAGTTCCTCCTCCGATTGAACCCTGCATACCCACCTCCGTGCCATCCAACATGCCACCTTGTTCAGACATTCATCCCTCAAGCGGTCAAGTTTTGCACCTTCAACTACGTTACACTCCTCAGACCCCACTAGTTGCTCCCTGGCGGGTCATTCCACCATTAACTTTGAACCCCGTTCCAGTACCTTTCCAGTTCCGGACCTCCTGCTTACCATTTTAACTATTTAAAAAACACCTCAAACTTTTTTCTTGTCTCCTGAGTGTGTTCTGCATGTGGGCCAAATATTTACCCAAAACCATGACAGAACATTTAGGCCAGGCTGAACTAGCAGACACACACTCAAGAGCGCTTTAACAGAACAACAGCAACAACTTCAAACCCACGAATCAAGTCAACAGGTTTTTCGCGCCAAATATGGTCCCTGAAACAATGGAATAGACAAGTTTCCTTATTTTTTTCGTGAATTTTTCATTGTAAAGTTTCGCTCTTTAGCAGCCACTTACGACTAGGATTCAAGTGCATTAAGAGCACCTTTTTCAAGCACTAGATGAATCTTTAAAATACGAGCTTGCGCCTCTCGATGTACCCAAGACTTTAAACGAACTTATATCATTAGCAGTTTAGTTATATAACAGAATAAGTTTGAGAAATCAGTCAAGATTTGAGAGATCTACTGTAAGACCCCCACCATCCCCAGCCACTTCCACTCCAACCCAGCTGTTCCCAAGTTCTTCAGGTACAGAAGGAGAACCCCTGCAAATGGGTCAGACCCGTCTAACCCCTTCGATCATCTTCACCAAACATGACCGCAGAAATGCCTACCATTTGGAATCTGTTAGGATCCGCCAGAGTGGAAGACAGCTATCAAGACTCCATTAGGCCACTTTGAATACCTAGTCATGCCATTTGGACTTTGCCATTTGGACTGAGTTTTTTTAAGCTTTGGTCAGTGAAGTCCTCCGAGACTTCATGAATATCTTTGTTTTTGTCTTCTTTGATGATATCCTCTTATACTCCAAGAAGATTTCTGAACACCACCATCACGTCCACCTGGTCCTTCAATGAATCCTGGAAAATAAACTATTTGTCAAGGCTGAAAAATGCTAGTTCCATAAACCATCTGTCACCTTCTTGGGCTACATCTATGAGGGTGGGCAGATTTGATCGGATCCAGATCAAAGCTATTATGGACTAGCCCATACCAGAAATCCGCAAACAGTTACAATGCTTCCTAGAATTTGCCAACTTTTACTGTTGATTCATCCGCAGCTATAGTCAGACAGCCGCTTCACTCATCGTCCTAACTTCAACCAAAGCCAAGTTTGTCTAAACTTAAGATGCTAATGCTGCCTTCCAAGCCTTAAAAAAGAAGTTCTCTCAAGGACCCATCCTCATCCACCCAGACCCCTGTAAACAATTTGTCTTAGAAGTGGATGCATCTGACACAAGTGTAGAAACCGTATTCTTAAGGTGTAGTCTTATCACAGAACTCCTGGCCATAAAATTGGCCTAAGAAGAATGGCACCATTGGCTGGAGGGCACTGAACAACCCGTGCTGGTCTGGATCGATCACAAGAACCACGAGAACCGGCCAGAATGTTTGGCTTTTCTCCCGTGACATGCCCCTTAGGTCCATGTCTAAAAAGATCTCACCCTGTTTAATTGGTCCTTATAAACTAGAGTCCATCATCAGCCCCACTGCGGTCCATTTGTTCCTCCCTGGCTGTTCATTCCACCATAAACTCTGAACCCCGTTCCAGTACCGTTTCCTTCCTGGATCTCTTGCTTATCATTTTCACTATTTCAAAAAACACCTTAAACTTTTCCTTTGTGTTCTGCATGTGGGCCAAATAGATACACTTTTTAAGTTTTCCTGCAAGGTGGACACTTCACAAAGACATAGCTTAACCATAAATACTACAATTCTGAATGAATAATATACATTGTGGGAGCCTGTTTATAGTCCCCAATAAATGAGGTCCCCACAGCGAGAGTGTATAAACACACACAAACACACCCATAGACTGTACACACACTCCTCTCTGCAGTAGCAATTATTTAATCTGATCACAACTGCAGCCGGAAAGCTGTGAAGGGTTTATTATTTTTTCTACAATGTTTTACATCTAGTAAGATGCTGATTTGTGCTTGGTGTGTGACTAGAATTGGCAAAAAAAAAGATAAATAAATAAAACATTGGACAAAATAAATGGATATAAAGCTAAATTACCAGCTGATTGGGAAACAAAGTATTGTAAAAAATATTGTTACAGAAATAATCAAGAAAGTGCAGATACCTAAAAAGGTACTATACTTAAATACAATAACTCAGAACTTCATTACATACCACATCTGCATGTATCAACCCAAATTTTGTCTTTCTATCTGCTAAAGCTTGATCATGTTTGTATATCTATCCATCTATTAATATTAAATTTTTAGAATATTTTTTTATATGTGCTCGTGTCTTATCAGTTACTTCTTTTAAGAAAAAATAGAGCTGTCTGACATCCATGCATCTCACCCCCCACCTTTATTTATATTATATACATATTATATTTATATTTTGGTTTGTTTATCTATCCCTCCTTATATCACACTTAGATTTAATGGAGAGTCCTTGGATTTCTATTGGACTAGTGGCTTTGTAGTCCTGCTGGGATGTTACTGCAAAAACCATCGTGTACATTCAGAGGGTTGAATCAGTTTTTCTAATTTTGGGGAAATAGGCAATAAATTGGGAATCTGTACATTGGTGTCCTGCACTGGTAATTCTGCCTCGCCACTCAAGGAGGATGGGGCCTCCTATGAGCTTTAACCCTTACAAAGTTCCTTCCTGTTGCTTCATCTTGTTGTTTTTATGGGTAAACAAGTTACTATACCAAAGAGCTTTAATAAAAATAAATGTAATACATGAAACTATATACAAACTGTGTGTAGTGAAGGAGGTGGAGGGTACTCGGAGAGTGCCACAGTGCCACTTTCCAGCACGCAGTGCTTCGGACACACTCTTAAACTGCCTTCCTACTACATTACTACACACAGATCAGACACAATTAAAGGGCGCCCTCACGCCACATTTTCATTCTATTTTTAATAAATGCCTCTTTATTTCTACACAACTGGGAAAATTTTATTCTTTAATACAGGAGTATACACATATTACTATTTATATTTTTGTGTATTATTCATCCATCCATCCAAGAAAACAGTAGAGCAAATTTGAAGTTATATATAACTGTTGTCTGTCTCTTTCTTGCTTACACAGAAACACTCACATGGCTCTCTCTCTCTTTATATATATATATATATATACAGAGAGAGAGAGAAGAATTCACAGTCAATTGTCAACTGTATAATGGAAAAATGGAAGTGTTTGGGAATGACAGCAACTCAGCCATGAAGTGGTAGGCTACGTAAACTGATGGAGCGGGGTCAGCCGATGCTGACAAGCATAGGACGAAAAGGGCGACAATGTTCTGCAGTCAATCACTACAGAATTCCAAACTTTATGTCGCCTTTAGATCAGCTCAAGAATAGTGTACAGAGAGCTTCTTGGAATGCGTTTTTATGGTCGAGCAGCTGCATAAAAGCCTGCATATATATATTATATGTGTGAGTGGTATTATTCCTATGTAAGCAAGGAACAGAGAGAGAACAGGGTAAGAAAAAGAAGAAAATTAGACAAATGAGAAAACAAGAATAGAGAAACAGATAAAACAAGGTGAGAATATAGCAAAGAGAATAAGAACCTGAGAGCAGACTGAATTTAAATCGTTTCGTGGGGGAATATTAATCAATTCATCATCTGTGCATGATCATCCTCCCAATCCATCACACAGTTTTGTCAGAGGGGAATCATAACTGCAGCACTCCAGAGATGAACTGGCTGGTTGTATAAAACAAGCATTTTATTTTTACATGTTTTTATATACGTTAGATTATATTATTTATAAGATTAGACAAAGAATAAAGAACATTTTCAAATAACTTTTGTCATTGACAATGTCAGTTCAATTAGAGGCTGAAATGCTGTATAGGCAGAATTTTGACGCTCCATAGACAAATATTGTTATAATTGAATGGTCATTTGAACTTGAAATGCCTTAACTCTGTTAAACAAACTGTCCTATAATATTTTTGCCAATGTTTAATGAATATGACTAAAAGGCAGTCACTGAGTAAAGGAACCACATCTCTAAGTGTATATGCATCGCATGTTTTAATAATTTTTTTTGTGTGTAACGATGGATGGGCAAAAATAAGGATCAGATGCAGGATTTTTCCTGACGAGAACGGACTTTATTACACACTGCATTTAAATATACAATTAAACTACAAATGTGCTGGCATGGTGTCACTCACTGAAAGTCCCACTTCTGTGGTCCATGGAATCTCTCTCTGCACCATATGATTTGACAGCTAATAAGGCTGCACACATTATCAAACAGACTCCCCCACACAGGCTCCCCTACATACACCACCATGTTACCACAGTGCCCCACAAGCAGATTCTGGATGGTCTTGCATTGTTTCAACTAAGGCTGCTGGAACCTCTACTTGCCCCACCCACTCCTCTTGGCTTTCTGTGGAAGCCAAAGGCCTTGGTTGGGGCATGCACCCTCGCTGGGGAACATGCCTGCGCAGCTCGCAGGTGACATTCTCTGCCACGGGGGTCCTCATCCATCCTGGGTTTCGGCACCAAAATGTAATAAGGGTTGGGCACGAATAAGGACCAAAGACAGGATTTTCCTGACAGGAACGGGCTTTATTATAAACTGCATTTAAACCATAAATGTGCTGTCCCACTCCTGTGGTACATGGAATGTATCTCTCCCCGCATCATATAATGTCACAGCTAATAAGGCTGCACACGTCAAAAGGCAGTAGCAGATACAGGAACATGCTTGATTCCCTGACTGAACATGCCATCACCAGAATTGACATTCTGCATCTCTGTCCAGCGACAGTGCCACCACTACTTTCCTGTAAGCGCCATCTTATATTTAGTTCTGCATCCAGCCTCTCTTTAAAATACCAGCATGCAGACTATTAGTGGAACCTCTGACCAGTGTGTTAATTATCTTCCTATCATCATTGGAGTTGCCTCCCATTCCCCACCCAATGTCCATTAATGCAAACATTACTTATATACAATATAATGTATATACTTATATACAATAAAATTTGCAGTTGTCACTGAAACAACCTTTTGGGAATAGTAATAAATATCTGAACCTTTTCAAATAATCATATACAATGCATTATCCTCTACTAGGGTCACGGGGGGTCCCCTTGCCCATCCAGGGGAGAACGTTTCGGGCGCTGGGCAGATACACCCAATACACACTCACACAGGCACACACACAAACACACTCTATACGATAATTTGATCCATGTAATAATAATAATAATAGGGCGGCACGGTGGCTTAGTGGTTAGCACGTTCGCCTCTCAGTGCTAGGGATTCCTGGTTCGAATCCCCATTTTGGTGGAGTTTCCATGTTCTCCCCGTGTCTGCGTGGGTTTCCTCCGGGTTCTCCGGTTTCCTTACACAGTCCAAAAACATGGATCGAGTCAATTGAGTTCACCAAATTGCCCCATATAGAGTGTGTATGTGTGCGTGTGTGTGTGATTGAGTGTGTGCCCAGTGACAGATTGGCACCCTGTTCTGCCCAGCGCACAAACGTCCCCCACCCCCCCGCGATAAAGTGGAAAAAAATGGATGGATGGATAATAATAATAATAATAATAATTATTATTATTATTATTATTATTATTATAATTATTATTATTATTAACTAATAAATAAAATAATAATAATATAATAATAAAATTAAATAATAATTTAAGTTCAGGCTCCATTACTTAAAAAACCTAATTTAGATCCTTTAATACTGTCCAACTATAGACCAATATCAAACCTTCCTTTTGGTTCTAAAATTGTAGAAAAATTGTGTTTAACCAGCTGAATCGCTATCTTCTAGCTAATAATGTTAATGAAGTTTTTCAGACAGGTTTTTAGGTGGCTTAGTGGTTAGCTTATTCGCCTCTCAGAGCTATGGATTCCCGGTTCGAATCCCAATCTGGGTGGAGTTACCTGAATTAAACATTAAACATTAAACCATCATCAGGACCCAATGAACTTGAAAACACAGCTGAATACCTTAAAACATGTTTTCTACAACCTTTGACAGTGTCGCTCCACTTAAACTAAAAAGGGTTAAAGATTCCATGGTTTAATGATCAAACACGCGCCCTAAAACAAACCACTAGAACCATGGAGCGTAAATGGAGACAAACTAAATTAGAGGTATTTAGGGTTGCATGGAAGGACAGTATGACTGAGTACAAACATGCACTCAATGCAGCGAAGACTAAATATTATTTTGAACTAATAGAGAACAACAAGAACAGCCAAACATTCCTCTTAAGCACCATTGCCAAATTAACTCGAAGTGCTACTGAATCAGATTTAGAGATTCACTCACAGTTCAGCAGCAATGATTTCATGAATTTCTTTAGTAATTAAATTGAAAACATAAGACTTAAATCATCTAATGCATCGTGTAGCGTAAACAATAATCAACCCTCAACGATTTCTGAAAAATCTAGTGGTAGAGAAAATAATATAGTACAAGAGTTAAATACCTTTAATCCCATACCTAAAAAAGAGCTTGTCTCATTAATTACACAATCAAAGACAACATCCTGTCTGTTAGACCCAATATCTACAAACCTCCTTAAAGACCTCCTACCAAATATTACAGAGTCTTTTATAAACATTATAAATTCATCACTTAAAATAGGCTATGTCCCCAAAAATCTGAAGTGTGCAGTCATTAAACCATTACTTAAAAAACCTAATTTAGATCCTTTAATACTGTCCAACTATAGACCAATATCAAATCTTCCTTTTGTCTCTAAAATTCTAGAAAAATTGTGTTTAACCAGCTGAATCGCGATCTTCTAGCTAATAATGTTAATGAAGTTTTTCAGTCAGGTTTTTAGGTCTCATCATAGCACTGAGACAGCCTTAATTAAAGTCGTCAATGACTTATTAATGTCCTCTGATAATAACCAAATCTCTTTTCTTGTATTATTAGATCTTAGTGCAGCCTTTGACACTATAGACCATAACATCTTAGTTGATAGATTAGAAAACACTGTGGGCATTACAGGATCTGCACTCCAGTGGTTTAAATCCTACTTGACAAATCGATATCAATTCACCTGTGTTAACAACCAATGTTCTGATCTTGCTAAAGTTAAATATGATGTTCCGCAAGGGTCGGTTCTGGGTCCACTCCTATTTGCATTATATGTGCTTCCATTGGGATCAATTATTCATAAACATGGAATCAGTTTCCGCTCTTTTGCAGATGATACACAGTTATATATTTCAGCTAACCCTAATGATGTTCATTCAGTCAGTAAGCTCGAGGACTGCATCCAAGATATTAAAATAAGGATGTCAAAAAACTTCCTACTGCTAAATTCTGATAGAACAGAGTTTCTAATGGTTGGACCCAAGGACAAAATTAACAAAGCTTCTAACACTATGTTAAACCTTGATAACTCTTTAATTAGACCCAGCTCATCTTTAAATAATCTCAGTGTCATTATTGATTCAGATCTCTCCTTTACAGAGCACATTAGCAATATTACTAGAATTGCATTTTTTCACCTTCGTAACATTTCGAAGCTACGAAATATCCTCTCCCTCCAAGATGGAGAAAAACTAATTCATGCCTTTATTACCTCAAGGTTAGATTATTGTAATTCACTTCTGACAGGATGTTCTAATAAATCATTACAGAAATTACAACTTGTGCAAAATGCTGCAGCTAGAGTTTTAACTAAAACAAAAAAGTTTGATCATATCAGTGCTGTG
The DNA here is from genome assembly GCA_019802435.1 of Corydoras maculifer. Classification (NCBI taxonomy): domain Eukaryota; kingdom Metazoa; phylum Chordata; class Actinopteri; order Siluriformes; family Callichthyidae; genus Corydoras; species Corydoras maculifer. The sequence continues at coordinate 53,315 of JAFMOD010000265.1, forward strand.
TTATTAAACTTTCACTGGCTACCAGTTAAGTTTCGTATTGAGTTCAAAATTTTATTGATAACATATAAAATTTTACATAATCAGGCTCCACAGTATCTGAGTGAGCTGATTCAATCGTACAAGCCAAAAGGTGAGCTCCGATCTCAATGTGCTGGTTTACTCTTGGCTCCTAGAATAAATAAAATTACTGCTGGTGGAAGAGCGTTCTCCCACAAGGCTCCTCAACTTTGAAATAGCCTTTCAGTTAATGTTCGTAATTCTGAATCACTATTAATCTTTAAAAATAAATTAAAAACACATTTATTTACTCTTGCGTTTAATTAATCCCCTGTAGATAAAGATGTAGATCTCAGGCTTGGCTGTGTTGTGGTGGTAATCTGTGATCAGTGTATGCTGGCGTTTCACCTCTTCACCTAAATCATTATTAATGGGGTGGTGTGGCGCTGAAATGATGCTGTTTCGGGGAGCCATCTCAACTATGTAGAGTCTGCAGTAACTGCGTCTTTTAGTTCTGCTGCTCTAGTCAGTGATGCCAGAGTCACATGCTGCACTGTGTCAATCAGTTACTTATTAATTAAATGCTGTGCTTTATTATTAGCTCTAACTGCCTTCCTTGTCTGTTTGTTTTGAGGTGTGACCGGCTTTCTGGAGGTGTAGTCAGACCTTCATCAATGGCTCTGCTGACGAATACTGGATGGAACCTGAATATTAATTGGACTGGTGGTCCTGCAGGACCCCCTTAATGGACTCACATATAGTTTTCCAGTTGTTAGATTTTTTCCATTTGTTAAATATCTGTACATGGCTGTCCTACACTGTTGTTGCTGCCTGGCCGCTCAAGAAAGATGAGTCCCCCACTGAGTCTTGGTCCACCCAAGGTTTTTCTTTAAATAACAACATAACAGAGAGTTGTTTTTTTTTCTTGCCACTGTCACTTCGGCTTTGTGACAATGTACTGTTGTACAAAGCGCTATATAAATAAATAACTTGAACATGAACTTGGAGTTTCCATGTTCTCCCCGTGTCCGCGTGGGTTTTCTCTGGGTTCTCCGGTTTCCTCCCACAGTCCAAAAACATGGATCAAGTCAATTGCCTTCTCCAAATTGCCCCATATAGTAGAGTGTGTATGTGTGCATGTCTGTGTGAGTAAGTGTGTGCCCAGCGATAGATTGGCGCCCTGTCCTGGGTGTATCTGCCCAGCACCCGAAACGTTCTCCCCTGGATGGGCATGGGAAACCCCCCCGCAACCCTTATATAGGATAAAGCAGAAGATAATGGATGGATGGACGGATGGAATTTTAGTTCCATTTATAAAGTGCTTTCAAGAACCCAAGGATGCTTCACAATCATGTACAATATTAATACTGTGACGAAAATAGAAAAGTTTTTGTTGAGACTTAAATGAAGCCAAATCAGAACAGTCACTGATTTGTACACACAGTTGTAAAAGTGAGAGCCCTTGCAGCTTAATTTTGTATATACTGGATACGGTTGAGCAGAGTGGAAGGAATGCCAAAAAGTAGCAAATTACAGTAATCAAGCCAAGAGAAAATGAAAGCCTGAACCAACATTTCAGCCTCAGAATCTGATAGAAAAGTTTTAATGATAAAACTCAAATATATTAATTAAAGGTAAAGTATAAATTAGATATCATATAACATTTAAATTAGATATCAGATTTTTTTTATTATAAGAGTGTTTAATTAATTAGTAATTATTTTTTTGTCTCCATGTAAGTTTCTTTATTTTCTGACATATAGGCTTAGTTAAGTATTATGTCCCTGCTTTTTATGGTAATATACAGTATTTTACTTAGTTTATTTTGTTTCAATTGATCTTATTCTATTTTTGCTTAATGTTTGCTTAACAGTCATCTAAGTATTTGACTGTAAGTTGTAACATGGGTTAATTGATGCAATCTATTACATCTGAGCTATAACAATACTAACTTATGTCATTTGTTACTGAATTTTGCTGAACTCTATGTTCACCGTAAATTTGCATATTTGAACCTTGTATATATATTCATTTATTCATTATCTTCCGCTTTATCCTCTATTAGGGTCGCGGTAGTGTTCCCCATGCCCATCCAGGGGAGAACGTCTCGGGCGCTGGGCATATATACCCAGGACAGGGCGCCAATCTATCGCTGTGCATGTATATATATATATATATATATATATATATATATATATATATATATATATATATATATATATATATGTGTGTGTGTGTGGTTTTATTTTCTTCCTTAGTCCTTTAGGGTTGCATGCCGTATAGCTTATTCAGTGTTGTGGGTGTGGTGGTAGGAGTGACGAGTTGGCGGCTACACTCACCCAGTAAGTCATGCTTACACTCATGCTGCTTGAAGCTAGTGAGACACTTTTCCTGACGGGTAGTGCTCGGTACAAGCGATCTGTGTCAGCCAGAATAAAACAAACATAAAATAAACGGTATGTGCACTTATTGCTGCAGTTATATTTTTCAGTAATGTCCAAGAGGTCTAGCTCTTCTAAGACTGCTGGAATTGTATACAACCTTTATTCTCAAACTATATTTCCAAAGGCATCCACAGGAGCACTTGTGACTATTTAGAGCTTTCTGTCCCTCACTTGGTGCTCAATCTTTATTCCTTTTGATTAATTTTTTATGAAATGTTCAGCTTGTCCTATTGCTGGTATGTTTCTTTTCTAATGCTTATTTCAGACACACAGCTTTCCTGTGGTTGGTCTGATGGTGTCTTGTCTTTGAGATGACAGTGTGATCTGAGATATTGCAGAGCACAAAGCAGTATTACAATAGTAGGCTTTAATTGTTTATTATTTATTTCTTCCCTTTACAAGGTGCGTTTCTAAGGCATGTGCATGTTGTAAAGCACATGTGCTATATTTAGTTAGGCATTGTGACTTTTGCAGTAAAATGTAGATGAGTAAAACTTTCACCAGTGCAGCATGAAAAATAAGCAGGTCAGGAGTGAAACACAGGTTTTATTAACATGAAACCCTGTGGAATTGTTAAAACACACACCAATGATCAGACTTGACTTCAAATGATTACAACAAGCAAATGACACTGGGAGAAAGGAGAGCTTAAATATACTGAAGGAACATTCATGGAGGAACACAACTAACATTAATTAACAAAAGAATAATGAATTAATCAACACAAACAAGAACTGACAAATGACACAACCATGAATGGTAAAACAGAAAACAGAGTCCATGTACGAGTGAACATCTAAAAACCGGCTTGTGGTCCTTGCATGTCTTTTTCTTAGTTTTGGGGTCATCCTACTTCAGGATTTTTCCCAAAGTGTTTTTTGGCCATGGAGAACAAAACAAAAAAAATAATAAAAATGCATTTTTCAAGGAGTTGATGAAAGGTCCATTAGAGTGGACAACATACGCTTAAACCTCAACTAATTAAATATATATTTTTTAAAAACGGTCTATAAAATTTCTAATGATATTTAACTTTATATTCACACCATGAACATATTCCACAATTGTTCAATGTATTGCAAAAACATCTAACATTAAAAACACTGATAATATAATATAATAATAATAATATAATATAACTTTATCTTTTATGGAAATTGGCAAAACAGGCAGGGCACAAAGCCACAAGACAATGCATGCAGATATACTTTGTTTTTCATGTGCTGGCAGAATCATGGCATCTGTTGGCATTTTTTGTGTCAGTAAGCTGGAGACAGTGGTCTCCAGGACAAAACCTTATCTCAGGGGTATGGGGGTTTAGATACTGTTCTGCGCTTTAAATGAGGTGTGGTGGCACTGGGTCTTCCTCGTCTTAATGTCTGGATGGAAGTTGCATTGATTAGTGCATGAGATACAGATGCCTTGAAATGAGGGAGATACGCTTTTGCCAGTCCACACTATCTGTAGATATGCCAGGCATTCACAACAGTAACATCCAAGAAGTAAAAGAACACTCGTCTTTTATATTTGCGTCTGTGGGGATACATTGCCACACATTGATCCATGATGTCCACCCCTCCCATATGCTGATTTTACAGCTGCACAGAAAATGGCCTCTGGATGTTGAGCATTTTTTTTCTTTTTTGCTCCATCTTTGAGCCAAACCTGTTGGGGATTGGCCAACACAAGAAGAGACTATGCTCCACTATCGTGTAGGCATTCCTATCATGCTCTGCACCTGACCTCTACAAAATATAACATGAATCATTACTCTCACAATAGGACTAATATCCGCAAAATATTGTTTTAACTATATTAACCCTAACCTTAACCCTATTCCAATAAAAACACATTTAAATAAAAAATAATTGATTTGCAGCCAAAACATTGCTGCGGATGGTGTGAGGGGAAAAACAAATCACAAAGTAATGCAATAAATCGCAGTATATCCCACATTGCACAATGTCCAGTTTAGTAGACACAAAATAAATTGCAATTTCCTCAAAACACATAATCAATATTTGGAAATTTTAACAACAATATCAGTCCTTAGCTGTTACTTTATTTCACCATATTTATTTTACCTCCAAGGGTCTCCTAGAATAGAAGTTTTGGACGGATATTGAAGCAGTTGATCTTGCAAAAGCAAGTTTTTCGTGCACTTACAACAGTTTACCACTGGGTGGTAGCATATAGCGAGGCACAATAGCATCCACACTCACAACTAATCAAGCTATCACATGAATCATATGCATACAGAACAAAGCAGCTATTGAGTTTCTGTCCACTGTAGTGACCACTATGTGTGAAAGGGTTAATGGAGGATTGATTGATTATATTAAATTATAGAGATCTATATTACGTTTACATTTAGCAGACACTTTTATCCAAAGCGACTTACAAATGAGAGAACACAAGTCACTAGTTAAGAAAAAAACAAGTTTTGTTTTTTTCTTTTGTACTAATGTAAGAGATGTCTTTTAAGATGATTCTTCCGGACAGAGTTGGGAAGATTGTTTCACCATTTTACAGTGGTGAACAATAAAAAGTGAGATTTAGTACCAGTGTGAGGTTGTCACTAATCACTAATGTGAAGTGAATGAGTTCGAGTGTATTTTGGAAATATAGACGAAAGGTAAGAGGGGCAGATCCAGAGATTATCCTATAGGCCAGAGCCAGTGACTTGTACTGAATGTGAGCAGTTACAGGGAGTCTAACAGAGAGATAAGTAGTGGATTGACGAGTTTGCTTGGATTGGTTGAACAAAAGTTTGGCTGCAGAGTTCTGAATCAGGCCTGATTGTGCAAGCTGGGAGCTGATAAGATTTAGTTTAAGATGAGTGTTATTTGTGATCCCAAGGTCATTGACTGAGTTGGTTGGAGAGATTATGGAGCCATCAATTAGGGTTTAGCTGGAATTATGAGTAGCTCTGTTTTTGACAAATTTAATTCGAGATGATTTTGAGCCCCTTCATCCAAACAGATATGTTGGTATGGCAGGCGGATTTTCGATTAAAGATCCGATTAAGTGGTGTCTTCAGATCTTATCTTATTTTCTGATTATATATATATATATATATATATATATATATATATATATATATATATATATATATATATATATATATATATCCAGCCAGATATGAACCCAGCAAAGGTTGCCCTTTTTTGCTTTCCCCATGGGGAAGGTTGGCAGTGATAAATCCTCATGAGAAGGTTTTGCAGCACATTTGGGACAGCAACAGGATTTGTCCACACTCTTAGCTACAGCCCTCCCATTTACTGCCGGTAGTTCATACAGGCAGGTCAGCAAGAATCCTGGCAAGGTCACATGCCCGATTCCACATTCTAGGTTGACTAAAATGGATGCCGCTTTTTATATTCATTATAATAAATAGGATATAAAAAGTAAAACAATCAGTTTATGATATATTTTATACTGAAATAAAATGTACCTATTTTATTCACTTTTGTTTACTGCTTTTTTATTTATTTAAATAATGCCTAAGTAGCGGCACGGTGGCTTAGTGGTTAGCACGTTCGCCTCTCAGCGCTAGGGATTTCCGGTTCGAATCTCCATCTGGGTGGAGTTTCCATGTTCTCCCCGTGTCTGCGTGGGTTTCCTCCGGGTTCTCCGGTTTCCTCCCACAGTCCAAAAACATGGATCAAGTTAATTGAAAATCTCAAAATTGCCCCATATAGAGTGTGTCTGTGTGAGTGAGTGTGTGCCCAGCGATGGATTGGCGCCCTGTCCTGGGTCTATCTGCCCAGCGCCCGAGACGTTCTCCCCTGGATGGGCATGGGGAATCCCACCGCGACCCTGATAGAGGATAAGCGGGAGATAATGAATGAATGAATGAATGCCTAAGTAAGTTCCCTGCAGGTTTTCTCTTATTAAATATATAAAACATATAGTCCCTAAGAGAAGTATATTCTACTCAAAGGATTGTGTGGTCCTTCAAGTTTCACTGTGTATCTGATTGGTTTACAATTCATTCATTCATTCATTATCTCCCGCTTATCCTCTATTAGGGTCGCGGTGGGGTTCCCCATGCCCATCCAGGGGAGAACGTCTCGGGCGCTGGGCAGATAGACCCAGGACAGGGCACCAATCCATCGCTGGGCAAACACTCACTCACACAGACACACTCTATACGGGGCAGTTTTGAGATTTCAATTAACTTGATCCATGTTTTTGGACTGTGGGAGGAAACCGGAGAACCCGGAGGAAACCCACGCAGACACGGGGAGAACATGGAAACTCCACCCAGATGGGGATTCGAACCGGGAATCCCTAGCGCTGAGAGGCGAACGTGCTAACCACTAAGCCAGCCTTGGTTTACAATGTCTATTAAAATTTGTGCTGTTTTGTAATTTGTAATTTTAGAAATCTGCATGTTTATTTATGTGTTCAGTCAAATGGTTATATGTTTAATTTAATTACTAGTTCATTTGAGTTAAGCCTTGGGTCTTAATTGCAGATTAGTGCAGGTTTGTTGTAAATTTTGTCTGCCATGTGCTTGACTTGCAACCTCTCCGGGATTCTCTCTATTTATTTCTATTTTTCCAGTAAGCACTAGGATAGCCTTCAGCAACCATATTAATTCTAATTAGGATATATACACATTTAATTCAGGAATACAAATCATCTTAATACTGACTTTTTGTCCAACTGTACAACCATGTTCATACATAAATAAGTGAAATTACTACAGCTGAGTAATTAAGTGTGCCACGTGGGTAATTAGACCTTTTTGCAATGCAGTGAGGACTGAAAAAGAAAACAGGTATGCCTCATTACTTTATCACAAGGCTCTTTAATCATGATGCAAACTTTAACTCAGAGTGCACCTGCATCAATATGTTGTTTGACCTTCTCTCCATGTGATCTATGTATCTCAGCACTGAATGAGGTGAGGAATTTTGTTTGCAAGGTAGAGGTTGCTGTACAGTACCACTTCCAATACACCTATATTTGAATCATTCAGGGTGCTTTCAGTGTAATATTACACTCCAAACCTGCAAAAGCTAAATGCAGTCCCAAGAGTGTGCCAAAAACTCAAGAAAGTTCAAGAAACAATTACTGATACCTTCATAAATGTCCTCTGTCTCACAGAAACCTGAATGAATACTTAGCATTAATCCAGTCATTAAATCATGATACAATATGAAGCACACCATTATTCCCTATACTACGGCATCATTCCTACAACATTTACCTGAATAAAACATTGAACACCAGCATAAGGAACAGATGAACTTGAAAACACAGATGAATACCTTAAACATGTGTTTTCCGATCTCAACACTATCTGTACATGGCCGTCCTACACTGTTGCTGCTGCCCGGCCGCTCAAAGGGGATGAGCCCCCCACTGAGTCTTGGTCCTCCTAAGGTTTCTTTCTTAAAATAAAATAACAGGGAGTTTTTTCTTGCCACTGTCGCTTCGGCTTGCTCTTTGGGGGTTTAAGGCTTTTAACTCTGTAAAGCTGCTTTGTGACAATGTACTGTTGTAAAAAACACTATATAAATATATTACTTGAACTTCTTCGAACTTGCTTGTTTTCTACAACCTTAGACAGTGTGGCTCTACTTAAACTAAAAAGATTGAAATACAAAAGAGTTGTTCCACGGTACGATGATCTAACACACTCCCTAAAATAAACCACTTGAACTATGGAGCGTAAATTGACATAAACTAAATTAGAGGTATTTAGATTTGCATGGAAGGACAGTATGGCTGAGTATAAACATGCACTTAATAGAGCTAAGACTACATATTATTCTGAATTAACAGAGAACAACAAATACAACAAAAGAATTCTCTTTAGTACCATTGTCAAACTAACTAAGTATGCTACTGAATCAGATATACAGCTTCACACACAGTTCACACACAGTTCAGCAGGAATGATTTTATGAATTTCTAATAAAATTTAAAACATAAGACTTAAATCATGTAATGCATTGTTTAGTGTAATCAATAACCAACACTCACCAATTACTAAAAAATATAGTGTTAAAGAAAATAATATAATACAAGAGTTAAATACCTTTTACGCCATGTAATTATATAGTTTTCCAGTTGTTAGAGTTTTTCAAATTGTTAAATACGGACACCTGATCACCACATCTGTACTGTACATGGCTGCCCTACGCTGTTGATGCTGCCTGGCTGATCAAGGAAGATGAGTCCCCCTAAACCTTGGTCCTCCCAAGATTTTTTTTCTTAAAATAACATCATTACAGTGAGGTTTATTTTGTTTTGTTTTTTGCCACTGTTGCATTGGCTTGCTCTTTGGGCTCACAACACTGTAGAGCTGCTTTGTGACAATGTAGTATTAAACTTAAACTTGCAAATAAATCGTAATTAATCTAATGTGCATGTACATGTTTAATGTATGGTATGTTTATTTTTGCATATGTACTGAAATAAGAATAATGAGCAGTTAGTTAAAAAATCATGCTTACTGTTTTACTTCTAAAAGCCAGTAACCTTTATTCCATGTTTTTCAGTTTCCATTTATATATGTATATATTCAGTACCAGACATAAGTTTGAACTAATGCTGGGGGGAGGGGGGGGGTCATATGGCGATGTACAGCCCAGGAATATTGATTAATGCACCTGATGCTGCTCCGCCTGATGACATGTCTAGCCTTATAAGCTGTGACATCACATGCTGCAGGTAGTGAAAAAATTCATGGACCACAGGAGCGGGACTTTCGGTGGGTTACACCGTGCCAGGACATCCACTTATCAAATGCAGATACACCCAGAACAGGGCGCCAATTAATTGCTGGACACACCCACACAGACAAACAGTGTATAGGGGCAATTTACAGCATCCAATTCCCTTTGAATCCATGCTTTTGGACTTTTGGAGGAAACCAAAAAAACACCACTTAGACACACATCTGAACCTGGGACTGAGAGGTGGACGTGCTGACTACGCCACCGTGCTGCCAATACAATTATTTAGCAAAGCAAATGTTAAACAAACCAGAATATGCTTTACATATTTAATTCTTTAAAGTATGCACCACTTGCTTATATGACAGCTTTGCACATGTGCCTTTTCTTTGTAACTTATTAAGTTAGTCATGTGGAATGGCTTAAGTTAACAGCTGTCTTGTCAGGAGTAATTTATTGCATTTCTTGCCCTCTTAATATGTTTAAGACCATCACTTGTGTTGTGAAGAGTTAGAGTTGGTATATAGTGAATAGCCCTATTTGAGTAATGTTTAATCTATATTATAGCAAGAAATAAAGAAAAAAACAGTCCATTACTGTAAGAAATGAAGGTCAATCAATCTGAAATTTTTTAAAAACTTTGAAAGTATCCTCAAGTGCCTTGCAAAGACCATTAAATGTTATGATACAACTGGCCCCAGTGATGGATTGGCGCCCTGTCCTGGGTCTATTTGCCCAGCGCAAAGGGCATGTTCTCCCCTGGATGGGCATGGGGAACCCCACCGCGACCCTAATAGAGGATAAAGCGGGAGATAATGAATGAATGAATGATACAACTGGCTCTCATCAGGACTGCCCCAGGAAAGGAATACCAAGATTTACCTGGATTGGGTAAGGCAAGGCAAGGTACCTGCACAGGGTAAGTTGTTCAGAGTTACCAGACTCAAAAATGTTAACAGCACCCCAGAAAAGAGCCAACTTAAATGCTTCACAAAGGTCTAATAGAACATACATCATCATCAAAGCACATCAACAGATCAAAGAAGGTGTAAATCTGGTCTAATGTCCATTTTTTGTGTGCTTTGGCCCAAGCTATTTTTACTTCTTGTTGTTTTTTTACTTAAAAGTGGCTTCTTTGCAAAAATTTGGCCATACAGTCCAGAGTTATGTTATGTGTGCCACTTACACCAAGGGTAATGTCTAAATGCAACACCAAGTATATGGGTCTTTGAGTAAATTATGTTAAAAAGGTACAGTCAAACAGCAATAAAGCTAAACGAACATGCTCATAAGGACTATGAGAATGCTGGTAACAGGTGTGTAATGAATTTAAAAGCTCACCAAACTAGAACACAAATAAACACTTTTTAGAATGTAAACTCGGCTTTACCTTCCATTTACAAACTATTGTACCCATGACACTATATGGGGACAATTTTAAGGGCAATTTAGAGCAGTCTATTACATTGCATTCCGAGCAAACCCACGCAGACATGGGCAGAACATGGAAACTTCACCCAAATTGGGATTCGAATCTGAAACCCCAGCGCTGAGAGGCAAAGGAGCTAACTACTAAGCCCCCATTAAAAACACAATATAATAATTATTCATTCATTTTATTTTGAAACAACATTTATATCCTTGTCCAAAGAATCTGACAATGAAAATGCCTAAACGCAAGTTTTGTCATTTAACAAGGGCTACTTTTGTTGTGAAACCTTGGCTTTTGCTGAACAATTACCGGTGTACAATCTAATCTTTTAACATCTAAAAATCAAGCCAAACGTATATACTCTTATATGGAAAAGCTCATGCTGTCTTGTCACTGCATTAAAAGGCAGTAATTATGAGGCCAGAGCAAACTGCCTTGAATCTCTGCAGGTTTTACAGAAGACAATTTCCCTGTGGGTCGCCAGTGTGCCTTTCAATTAGGGCTTGATAATGAAATCAGAAGCTGAGGGAGTACAGAGAGAAAGGAAATTTGAGATAGAGTGTGAATTATGATAAGAATATTTAAGGAGGGCATATGTTAAAAGACAAAAAACTCTAGTATGATTAAATGCCCAAGTTGTATTTTCAAAACAATTACAACTGTTTTTATTTTATTTTGTATACAGAACAACATAACTGATATACGAAGTATGTAATTATTAAGTTTTATAGGTTGATGCATTTGTTAGTAGCATCAATTTCAGAATAAGCTGTGATAGATACAATATTTATTGCATCATTCATAACAACTAAACAACATTTGCAACTTAAATAAAAAATGCTTTCTTGTTGTGTAAATCTATATGTTACATCAGCATCAGCAAACTCTTTCTTACTCACCATCCTCACAACAATGCATCTCACACATCCAGCAATCCAACCATCTCCTCCTTCTCCCCTGTCACAGAATCTGATGTCTGCAAAATTCTCCTTGCCAGTAACCCAACCACTTGCCCTCTTGATTCCATCCCATCCCACCTTCTTCAATCCATCGCCTCCTCCATCATACCAGCTCTGACACACATCGTAAACTCCTCCCTCACGTCTGGGACTTTTCCAAATTGCTTCAAACAAGCCATTGTCAAACCCCTACTCAAAAAACCTATGCTCAACCCAAATTTGGTCGAGAGCTACAGACCTGTTTCTCTCTTACCTTTCCTGTCTAAAACACTTGAACGGGTGGTATCCACACAGGTCTCCACATTTCTTAATCAGAACAATCTCCTTGATCCCAATCAGTCCGGTTTTAGATGTGGTCACTCCACGGAGACAGCATTGCTCTCTGTGATTGACTCACTTAAAACTGCCAAGGCCAAATCTCAATCCNTCTCTGATCATGTTATCAAAACTGCCCGTTCCTGTAGATTCCTCCTTTACAACATAAGGAAGATCAGACCCTTTTTGACTGAACATGCTACCCAACTGCTTGTTCAAGCCCTAGTTCTATCCCGGCTTGATTATTGTAATGCGCTACTTGCCGGTATCCCAGCTTCCACAATCCGACCTCTTCAACTAATTCAAAACTCTGCAGCCCGACTTGTGTTTAACCAGCCCAAGCGAGCTCATGTCACTCCTTTACTCACTTCCCTCCATTGGCTTCCTGTAGCTGCTCGCATTCAGTTCAAGTCACTGACTTTAGCATACAGAACCATTTCCGGATCCTCCCCCTCCTACCTTCACCTTTCCTAAATACACTCCGACCCGCTCTCTTCGCTCCAGTGATGATTGCCGCCTGACGATTCCACCTCACCGAGTAGGTAAGTCGCACTCTGTGGCGTCCACCACTGCAAAATGGTGGAATGCTCTTCCCAAATCTGTCCGTAAGGCAGAATCACTGAACAGTTTTAAAAAATTACTGAAGACACATCTCTTTAACAAATACCTGTTGTAAAAAAAAAAAAAAGGGGGGGGGGGCGTGTGCCGCGGCATCGAATAACATTCAGCTTTGATGAATTTACAGTATAGTTGGTTTTCTTCATAGCTTCTGACTTGTGGTGTTCTCATTTGTAAGTCGCTTTGGATAAAAGCGTCTGCTAAATGACTAAATGTAAATGTAAATGTAAATGTACATAGTTATGCTTTTAAGGATTTTAAGGATTTTTATATGCAATAAGCAATAGTCATTTTTTTGTCTCAGTCTTAGGAACATTTATTCATTCATTATCTTCCGCTTATCCTATATTAAGGTCGCGGGGGGTTCCCCATGCCCATCAAGGGGGGACGTCTCGGGCGCTGGGCAGATACACCCAGGACAGGGCGCCAATCTATCGCTGGGCACACATTTACGCACACAAACACACTCTACAGTACATGGGTCAATTTGGAGAACTCAACTGACTTGAGCCATGTTTTTGGACTGTGGGAGGAAACCAGAGAACCCGGAGGAAACCCACGCGGACACGTTGAGAACATGGAAACTCCACCCAGATGGGGATTCGAACCGGGAATCCCCAGTGCTGAGAGGCGAACGTGCTAACCACTAAGCCACCGTGCCGCCCGTCTTAGGAAGATGCTTCGGATAATTTCTATCTGTTTAAATTAAGAGTGTCTTGATAATAATATCTTAGCAGTTGTAGCCCCTTTCTTTAAAGACTTCCACACCTCCTGAAGTTCTCTCAATTTCTTTAATCAGCATTTATTAACAATCCTTTTAAGGGTGCCATCATGGACATTTTTACATCACATTTTCAATAATTCTGTCAACTTTCCACAAATAAGAGGTAATACAGCACTTTTCAAACAGACAGTATTTTTATGAATGAAGTGTGAATTATCTTACATTGCATTACATTAGGTCATTCCTTACATTAGGAACTTTGCGAAGTACTTGGATGGTTGCGGTTAGAATACAGTGTCAGTCATGATACAGTCAGCATCCCTGAAACAATAAGGCTCAAAAGTTGACACTCCAAACTTCAGTGGATGTGGGATTTAAATCTCCAAACTTTAGCTTGCTAATTTCACACCCTAACCCCTGAGCCACCACAACTGTCTTCTGAACAACTGTAAAGTCCACCCCATGATTAATTATGCAGGTTAAATAGCAACTAAATCAAACATGAACTCTAAGAATAATATTGTTTCATTGTATGTTGTCCATTAGTTTAACATGTAACAGATGAGGTCATCAAGAATGATCATGCAATGAACATCCATTAAAGTCTTTGTCAGTGAAAATAGGTCAAATTTCACTGCTTTTTACTTTAAAAAAACAATGTTTCTCTATTTAGATCTATAGTTTGTGAATCATGAAAAGACTCTGAAAGTTACAGTCTGCCCAGTTTGCAAAGGCAGAGGTCAAAATTGTTTAAGGAAAAGTTGTCATACTAGGACACAGCTGTGTGGGCTTGAAGGTACATAAAATATCACTGTCATATTAAATCAAAAACTAAAACTAATGTTCCGACATTGTCATAAAATGAACGGACTATATACACTGAAAACACAGCTAAACTAACAAAATTGACAGAAGGTTTATAAACAATAAGTCATTAATTAACAAAACAGAACATAAGAAGGGTAAACAATAGGCTGGAGCAATAGGGTGGAATCATGACACATTCTCTTTAGAGTACTAAAGTATGAAATTAGTCTCAGTCTTACTTAAGTGATGTCCCTTAAGTTATTAAGCTACTGGAATAGCTTGAGGTGGATGTGAAAGCACCTTTATCTACTAATGCCATTATTGCATCTGATGTCCATCAGATAAATTGTAAGATGTTTTCTAAATCATAGCACAAGTCAGCTCAGCTTGACTTAATTCTACAAGACATCCTAACCTCTGTGCTGTTCCAGCCCGAGGCTGCCTGTCCAACTGGGACTTGTGTGGAACTGAGCTAATTGTCCTGCCTGGTACTGACTGCCCATGTAAGACCTTGCCTGGAGTTGCCCACCTGCCACAGATCCCTTTAAAGCATTCCATTAGGAAAGTACCAAGTATTAGGGCTAACAATATTGGTAGGGCAGCATGAGGATTTGAATGTATGGGGAGGGTAAAAAGAACAATTGTAATGACTCTGAAACAAAAATCTGTTTTAGTCACAATTATTACATAATGTGACTGGTTTAAACTAAATCTGTTGGAAGAAAGATTTTACGATTCCAGAACAGAATCCTAAGAAGTATTTTACGTTGAACAATTTTATGGAAATGCAGATATTTTATTTACACAATGTGTTGAAACTTTGGAATTCCATTGAATATCCATCCATCCATAATCTTCTGTTTTATCCTCTACTAAGGTCACGGTGGGGTTCCCCATGCCCATCCAGGCGAGAAATTTTCAGGCACTGGGCAGATACACTCACTCACACAAACACACTCTATATGGGGCAATTTGGAGAATTCAGTTGAACTTCATCCATGTGATCAAATGTGATTTGTTGTGTAACTCTTGTGGTGCTCTTGGAATGGTTCAAAGCTATAACCAAATGCCTTTTTTCTATAAATTTATAATTATGACTCAGACTTGTTTTAATTGGTCTGTGTACAACGTGTGTAGGTGCTTTTGTGTTATATTTCTATAAATCTTTGTAAAATATTGTCCACATTACATTACCATGTATTATTTCACTATTATCTACTGTTTTAAGTATAAGGTTAAGAACTAAGCAATAGTTTGTTTTATAAGTTATATAATAGTCTATATAAGTTATTTCCAGTAAAAATGGACAATTTAGTCTTATCATATGACCCTTCACTTGTAGTTTCTATGCACCTATGTAAGATTATCTTAGCACATTAAATAGTCATAATCTAAATGCAGGGAAGAACTTTTTTTTTATTAAAGTTGAAAGTGTGTGTGTGTGTGTGTGTGTGTGTGTGTGTGTGTGTGTGTGTGTGTGCGCGCGCATGTGTGCATTCCCAATACAAATTACATTTACATTACATTTAGGTAATTAAGCAGACGCTTTTTTCCAAAGCGACTTACAAATGAGAACAACACAGGTCAGTAGTTATGGAGAAATCCAGCTACACTGTAGAATTATCAAACCTGATTGTTGTCTGACCCTGCACCCCCTCCCACACACATACATTTTTTTTTCTACAACAGGTATTTGTTAAAAACATGCGTCTTTAGTAGTTTCTTAAAAATGCCAAGTGACTCTGCCTCACAGACAGAGTTGGGAAGATCGTTCCACCATTTTGCAGTGGTGAATGCCACGGAGTGAGAATTCGGTCCTCAATGAGTTGGAGCGTACTTTGAAAAGATAGAGTTAAGGTAAGAGGGTGAAGATCCAGAAATGGTCCTGTAGGCCAGAGTCAGTGACTTGTACTGAATGTGAGTAGCTACAGGAATCCAATGGAGAGAAATGAGTAGTAGAGTGACGAGTTCGCTTGGGCTGGTTGAGTACAAGTTGGGCTGCAGAGTTTTGAATTAGTTGTAGAGGTTTGATTGTGCAATCTGGGAGACCAGCAAGTAACGCATTAAAATAATCATGCCGGGATAGGATGAGGGTTCGAACTAACAGCTGGGTAGCATGTTCTGATCTTCCTTATGTTGTAAAGAAGGAACCTGCTGGCACTGGTAGTTTTGATAACATGATCAGAGAGTTTAAGGTGGGAGTCTATTGTGAAACCAAGGTTAAGGACCTAATCGGTTGGAGATATTGTGAAGCCATCAATTTGGAAGGTCAGGTCATGATGGATTGGGGTTAGCTGAGATTATGAGAAGCTCTATTTTTGCTAAATTTAATTTGAGATGACAGGCCTTTATTCAAACAGATATGTCGATGAGGCAGGTAGATATCCGATTTGAGATCATGGTGTCGTCAGGGGCAAAAGATAAATGAAGCTAAGTGTCATCAGCATAGTAGTGGTAAGAGAAACCATGCACCTGAATGTCATGCATACTGAGGAGAGGACCAAGTACAGAGCCATGAGCAACACCAGTGAGTACTTGGTGACAGTTAGAGATCTCCTCATTGAAGGTCCTTTCTGTTAGATAGGATCGAAACCATTCAAGTGTCATATCAGAAAAGCCTAATTCAAATAGTAGAATCTAATGATTTATTGTATCAAAAGCTGCAGAAAGGTCTAGCAAAATGAGGACAGAGGATTGAGAGTTAGCATTGGCAGATTTAAGTGAGCCAATCACAGAAAGCAGTGATGTCTCAGTGGAGTGACCACACCTAAAACCAGACTGATTGGGATCAAGGAGTTTGTGCTGATTAAGAAAACTGGAGACCTGTGTAGATACCACTCGTTCAAGTGTTTTAGACAGGAAGGGTAAAAGTGAAACAGGTCTGTACCAAATTTGGGTTAAGTGTTGGCTTTTTGAGCAGAGTTTTGAACAGACTAGACTTACGCCATTTTCTTTCACCGGATCGAAGAGTAGTGCATTGTTTCCGAAGCACCTCTGTAAATGTTGAATTCACAGAGGACGACAAGAGAACAAACATCATCTGGGAGCGATGATGATAACATATGAAATTCTATGACAAAGTTATCCAGTTGACCTGGGGGGCAATAGATGACCACATAATGACATTTTACAGGATCTGTGATTGTCAGTGCATGGAATTCTAATGAGGCAGTGTTGGATAAAAATGTAAGAGGAGAGAATTTCCATTTATGAGAAATAAGCAAGCCCATTTCACCCCTTCTTTTGCCGATACAAGGAGAGTAAGAGAAGTGAAAATTAGTTCTCTGGGTGGATCCACATCTCAGTGAAAGCTAGAACCTGAATACCAGCATGAACAGCAAAAGCAGGAATGAACTCAGATTTCTTGGTGGCTGACTGACAGTCCTGCAGCGAAGGTGAAGGGTTCACCTGTATTCACCTGCTGCAGAGTTCACCTGCTGCAGAGTTAAATCAATTTTTCATTGATAGATGTTTCTTGTTATGCAAGAAAAAGCCAGGCAGCTAAGCTAACCTAATACTGCTCATTTTAATTAAGCTCAATCCTATTTTATGTTTAAATATAAAATGATGCAAAAAGATTTGATACAGGAAGGAACCTAAAAGTATTGTTTTAAATAAATGTTCTATTTGTTTACATTGTTGTTAAATCTTCTCAAACACATCATTTAAACAAAATTTAAAGACCATTTGAACTGGAAAAAAAATTTCTAAATCAGAAATCGATTTTGAATCGAATCGTGACCTCAAAAATCGGAATCGAATCGAATCGCCAGAGACTGAGAGATTTGCTCCCCTAGTAAAATGCGTAATTAACCGAAAATGGTGGAAAATGAAAAATCTACCCGGATGAAACCAGCCCACGCTCCCTCCGGAACAATAACACGTTGAATGCAAGGTGCAAATAGGCAGCAGACTGAAACTACAACTGAAAACGCTAATGACAGCTATATTCTCACTAACCGACAGTAATTTTAATATCTAAGACGCAGATCAGAAGCAGAACAGGTTATCCAAAGCTACAGCAGTTAGTTCCTACACAATCACCTTGATTTGATTACTACAAATGAAAAAGCAGTCCAGTTGGCTTTATTTTAGTGGTCTTTATTAATCTATCAAATGCACACTGCGCACTTCAGGAATGTCAATGTGTCTTTGCTATTGTGACATCTCAATTCTTGGGTGTGCTTTGTCAAACATATACAATAAACCAAATCAGCATTACTTATTGTCATTTCCTTTAACATGGTGTGGTCTGACTGGCAGATTGCTATTTCAATGGCATAGTAAGTTTATTGAAGTTTCTTTTTCCAAAAACAAACCACAAACATTCAGTTATGCGTTTATAATGTTTGCAGGAAACATCCCAAGTGGTTAGTAATGAGTATTATGCATATGAAAGCCGGCAGAGGTCTCTTAATACTGGCGGCAAAGGACCCCTTTCCTGTAGCCTTCCAGAAACAGGAAACATTGTTTATTATTATAAATGTCTAACCAAGCTTCAGGATCGGCCACTTTTCAAGTACAAATAACTTTGTAACCCAACTTCACAAACGGTGTAGATCTTCTAACTTATATATTTCACACATACCTGTACTAAAACACATTCCCTGCTGTGATAGCACTCTGGGTTTAGGAGACACTGGACTGACAGGTAGTGGAAAAATTACTACGCCATGGAAAAATAAAGTAAAAAAATGGAAACACTTTTAATACCCAGCATGATATAGGTAATCCTCTTTTCTTTTTAGCTGTTTTAAGTTAAGTACTATAGACAATAAATCCAAAGTATACTTTAAGAAGACCAAGTGAAGGAACTTGGAATTGAGTCTTAATGTCTTGTGTACACACACACACACACAGCAACTACTCGTACACATGCTCATAAAAAAGATAGGAATATTTTTAATCCCCAACATGATGTAAGAGATTTAGAGATTGTCCTGTTAGCTGTTTTAAATTTAAGACTAAATAAAATGAACCTAAAGTATATTTTCAGAAAAAACAAAAAAAGGAAATTTGAATTGGGACTTATTGTCTTGTACGTATCAATTTAAGGTCACAAAAATGTATAGTTTTAGTAAAGGTTGTGGTAGCTCAGTGGTAAGGGAGTTCGACTATTAATCTGAACATTGTAGGAACAAATCCCAGGTCCACTGAAGTTACGAATGTGGACCCTTGAGCAAGACCGTTAATCCTCACTGCTGCAAGGTCCAAGCTGTTATGATTGTAATGCTTGTAATGTCGGTTTGGATAGAAGGGTCTACAAAATGTAATGTAAATGTAATATAATGTAGTCAAAAATCGCCTTTAGAACATCATACTGTTTTACAGATATTCAGCAGAAAGGTTGACCAAGGGCCTTTGTAAAACTTGCCACAGAACTTGTTTAAATTTTGCCCTACATATGTAATAGTGTACTGTCCTGATGCTGCTCAGATCAGTGGTGTATAGGTAGTAATTTGGCAGAATGAATCAGGAACCAAGCAAAGCTACAAGTGTGTGTGTGTGTGTGTGGGGTGTGGGTGTGTGTATGTTTAGGGCAATATGCTACTACAACACACGATTTGTGAACAAGTAGTGAATTGAGGATAAAATGATCTATATTAAGAAACAGTCGGTTAGCACTCCAGTATTGACTAATGTATGCATTGCGAACACACACACACACACATACACACGGAGCAGCGACCTGGACACGTGCACATACGACGGAGGAATCCGAGACCAGAGAGAGAAATTAGAATGAGAGATCGTATTGGTGAAAGATGACGGGTGAGTAAAATAATGAGGGAAAGGCGCTTGAATGGAGCGCGTGTCAGTCTGAACAAAACCCGATGATCCTGACGTCCTCCTTCATCCAGATACATCTCCAACACGTTCAGCTTCGCACAAGAGCGTCACGTCACGAACAACGCACGGCAACCAAAACCTGCTTTTAATACTTAATCCGCTTCGCACATCTGTCAGTGTGATCTAACAGAGCACGCAGCATCTCACACACACACACACACACACACACACACTCACACAGACTCAGTTTTACACAATGCGCTACATGTGGCACAGCAGCAACAATAATAACAAGCACTACATTTCACCTGACGCAAAAAAACATTGAGATAAAACATACGCGTGGATAACACATGGTGCTGAGGCTGCGCACGCACTAACGTGACGTCAAATTAATCCCGTGCGCTGAATTAATCCCGGTTTAAAATGATTTAAAAAAAAACAATTAAACTTCGGTTGTGGATGATTGTAGAAATACTAGACATGACGTCAGATTTATGGCGGAAGGAAAATGTCTATTAACGCATCCTACCTCTGCGATTCGCGCTCGTGATGCTGCTGAAAGATTCTCCGATGGAACCGTACAATTGAATCCGTCTGCACTGATACCACTCTGGTGTGAGAAAGGCGAAGATAGAGAGGATGTGTGTGTGTGTGTGTGTGTGTGTGTGTGTGTGTGTGTGTGTGAGAGAGAGAGAGAGAGAGAGAGAGAGAGAGAGAGAGAGAGAACGAGAGAGAGTGAGCGAAAAAGAGAGATTTAATCTTCTGAAACATCATTTGTTAATTTATAGTTTCTAGGGTTTTGACTCCAATATCATTTCAACACACTAATATCATTTCATTTTGTAATGTTGATATAGACCGTAATGTTATAATAATAATAATAATAATAATAATAATAATAATAATAATAATAAAATATTTAAAGGCATATCTCATGTTACATCTCAGCTGTGTATACTGTATGTAAATGTTTGACTTTAAGCATAAGAGCTTTACAAATCACTGCTCCATAGATCATTGAAATCATGTGTCGTGCCTCTAAGTTCGATAACCCATCTATTTAGCCAGCAGTGATGGTTATATATAAAATGATTATTGCCTCTTTTTGCAAATATGATATATGGCCCAAAGTGTGGCCCAAAGGGTTTATTAGAATTGCACTGACTGTGCAGCTGTAACAGCTCTCACAATTCTGGGTATCATTTAGGAATGTGCTTATCGGACCTTGGGGTAGATCACGGATTTGGACAAGCTAGATGATTTTCAAAATTAACATGTGATAATGAGGAATGATTAACATAAAAGCTTTTGGAGCTAAAAGAGGTTTTTATGGGGTGGCATGGTGGCTTAGTGATAAGAACATTCGCTTCTCAGTCCTCGGGATCCGGGTTTGAATCCTGAGCTGGGTTTTCATATTCCTACTGTGTCAGTGTAGATTGCTTCCAGGGTCTCCGATTTTCTACCACAGTGCAAAAACATAGATTCATGGTAAATTACCTGATCTAAATTGCCCTTAAATAGTGTGTGTGTGTCTGTGTGAGTGAGTGTGTGCTCGGCAATAGACCCTTACACCCTTACACCCAATTCCAGGGTGTAACTGTCCAGCATCCGACATTCTCCCCCAGATAGGCAAACTCTAGTCCCCAGTTAAATAGACTGCTCTAAATTGCCTCTTTCTAAATTGACTGTATATCTATATCTGTGTGTGTGAGAGAGAGAGTAGGTGAGTGTGTCTAGGATTAGATTGGAACCCTTTTCTGGGTGTATCTGGCCAGCGCCCAAAATGTTGGGTATTGGAAAACCCCCCCACCCCTAGTATAGGATTAAGAGAAATATAATGAGATGAGTTAACATTAGTCGTGCTATCAACAGCTTATACACATAATAAACACCACCTACTTTAACCATATGATTTGATATAATTTCACTTTAAAAATGCATTGTGGGGACTAGCAGACTTTGGGGACAATGTTATATACACACACACACACACATTCCATCCATCCATCCATTATCTTCCACTTTATCCTCTATTAAGTTCGCGGGGAGTTCCCCATGCCCATCCAGGGAAGAATGTCTCGGGCGCTGGGCAGATACACCGAGGACAGGGCCAATCTATCGCTAGGCATACAAACACACTCTTTATGGGGCAAGTTGGTGAATTCAATTGACTTGATCCATGTTTTTGGACTGTGGGAGGAAACCGGAGAACCCAGATGAAACCGACACTGACGTGCTAACCACTAAGCCACCGTGCCGCCCCACACAGACATTAGGTACGTCAATTACCTATAATCAAAGTCCACTTCCGAAAGGCTCTGCCTTCACCCCAAGCTTCACTGTGTTCCTGCTACAAGGACAAACTGACTTAAATGGTAATAATTAAAGGTCAGGTATGTAGTTGTAACAAGCGCCGCGGCCCTGCGCTTCTTATGCGCAGCCGCTTTAACCCGAGGTAGGCGAGTGTGACAGTAGTATCTTTAATTTTTTATTTTCCTGTTGGTATGAGGATATTCTTGCAGGAAAAAATAAAACATGCAGAATCCTAACCGAATTCATTTTTGTATTTTCCAACTAGGTCTCAGACCCAGAACCATCTTGCTAAAAAGTCGCAATAATAAGTACTGTACCAGTATGAGTGCTGCTCTCAAAAAGACAAAAAACAACCAATTGATTTATTTTGATGGACTAAAATCATGTTAGCATTTAATATTAAAATAAGATGCACAATAATGTATGTGGATATATAACCAGGGGTTTACTGTATACTTTTTATTTATTGCTATTTATTTTTTATTTTTAGTTTATGAAAAACTTCATGAGATTTATCATGGTAAAGAACATGGGAAACTGACTTAATGTCTGACTAGCCCAGACAAGAATAGTCTTCCTTTATATTGTATATGACATTGATCTAAAGGTCATGGATCCTAGGCAACCCTGTGGTAATCTTCAAACTTATAGCAGCCTTTAGAACCAAGATCACAGCCAAGATCTGCAACAGTATCCTTAGAATTTCCACAGTTTATGAGGAATTATTGAAACAACTACAATTATCCCTCATAAACATTGGTTGCCACAATTTCCACAATCCCTTATTAAAAAGATTACCACAATTTATATAATACATTATAAAAAAAAAACAGTTGCCACAACTATCATAATCCCTCATAAACAATGGTTACCACTACTTTATCACAACAAGACTGAGGAAACCATGCTCTTGCCAGAGTTTTGTCTTTGGTTGAATTAAAGCATCATTTTATTAACACTTTTATTTTATTTTGTCCAACCAAATATTTGTTCATCATTAGAATCATAATCATAATATCTTTACTGTTATTATACCATTATGAATCCAAAAAATTCTATGTGGCACTGGTTTGTCTTTAAGTCAAGATGGGATTTCTTTAAGAGTGATCGTTGCCTAAGTGACAAGCTTTTTTGCTGTATGAACACTCTAACAGGAGAAACACAAGGGTATGCTAAAACTAAGTATCTATTTTGCTTCCACTGTTTTATAGCTTGCAGTAAGACCCACGCATCGCAATGTCGCCCTGTCACCTAAGATTCACAGAGAGCAATGAGAACCTGTGAGCATGTTTACTAAGTAGCAACATCTAGACTCCCAACTCACGACTCTGGTGGTGCAGCTGTGTTCCCATGGCAACAGGCCACAAAAGTGAGAAGAGCAATGTGCCTAGGTAGTGGGAAAAGAACGTTGGTCAAGCTGCTCCTACCCCCCCTACACACTCCCACAAACACACCGTTCTTTTTTTGCTCACATAATTATTTGCCTCCTCACTCTCACTTTCACTTTCTGTCATTCTTTTCGCTTTCATGCCTGTTTCCAATAGACAACCAATCGACAGTCAGAACATCCGGGGGTGTGATTCTGCTGTCCATATTGGTGTCAGGCATACAGATGGTAGAAATGATAGGCATGAGAGGCAGAGATGTGCTTCATTTGCATTAGACATGCTCATAGAACTAGACTGACATTCCCAAGGAATTAAACAGACTCCACGCCCCAGAACATCTGATATTCACTTTGAAAACAGGGCCACTAGAGAAAGATGAATAAATGATGGCTTAAATAAATGAACACTTGCTGGAATTAAAAAGAGAGTAGCACTATGTTTTCAAGGCTTGTGTTTTTTATTTGGTCACTTATTTCAACACTTCATATCTAATCAAATGTGGACACTCCAGCAATGTTTTTATAGATTCTTTAAGAGTCTAGGCATACGTCTACAAAAACATCTAATTTGGTTTATTAGATGGCAGAAGTTTAGCTTGATGCACTGAACAATATATAAAAAGCTGTCCATCTGCAAATTATCTAATTTTAAAACCATCAGCATTCACACTCCTGAATACATCTGAACACCCACCTGCCCACATTTCTGCTTTGCTATAGACATTTAAACTCTAAGAGTTAACAGTTAGTTCTGGGTTCGATTAATTATCTGCTTTTCTTGTTTTTCACTGCCAGAGCACCGCAGCAACGACCATTTCTAGACTAGGGTAGTGGTTTGGCCATTCTGCCAGGATGGCTTCACTGAACTGATATAATTTTTGAAAATGGACTCCTGATCATTGCACAATCTATACTTTGGTGTCCTGCACTGTTGATGCTGCCTGGCCACTCAAGGAGGACGAGTCCCCCACTGAGCCTTGGTCCTCCCAAGGATTCATCTCTAAAAAAACAACATTTTTTTTTTACTTGCCACTGTCGCTTTGGCTTGCACTTTGAGAATTCAGGCTCGGAATGCTGTAAAGCAGATTTGTGACTATATAAATGTAATTTGAACTAGAACTCCCTATGCCTCAGTAGATTTTTACTTTGGTTTCCACTTACATTCTAAAAACATGCTGTTAAATCCATTGAAAATACTAACTGCCCTGTGAATATATCCTTTCTAAACTATGGTTGATGAAAGACTTGGTGACCTACCTTATAAAAACATTATAATGAGGTTTTATTAATCATTGTCAACTAGCCTATAGAGTATACGCAGTGTTGGACCGAATGGATAGCATGCACTTTAATTACATCTTTAACATTTGATTAGTAACTCCTGGCCACTAATTACACTTATTATGATGGTGTGAGTGGAAAAGTGCATTTATTACTGCTTTCTGAATGTTTAGGTTTGGGAACAAATTACTACTACTACTATTACTTTTTTTTACCAGAAGTTGTTTGTTCAAAAACATTTTTTTAAGAAAAAAATTGTTAATAGAGGGCCACAGAATCCTAATTAAAGCCTAAAAAATAAAAATTGTAAAGAAAAGTGCATCACTTTATGACCATCAGTATTTTGAGTCCATACTTAATCATATATGCCAGAGTGAGATATATGTAAATAAAAAAAAAATTAGGAAAGTCTCTGTAATCTAGAAAATTCCTTTATGATGTAAGAAATGACTATAATTATGACAAAACTTTAATAGTATGCTTATTATTGCCTGTCTAGCTCTTTTTGCATTTGAACAATTAGTGGTCATCAAAGCCCAGTACTGAATCATGATGTCCAATAGTCTGATGGACTGTCTCATATGTCAAATTGCATATTTTAAAAGGCTGAAAACACCTCTGATAACTGGATATGGCAAGTTTGGTTAAGCCTAGTTTAAGAAAATGCTCAAAAGCAAGCATTTATATCTCTATAGCAAAATATATATTTTAAAGCAAAAGAATGAGTCACATATATATTTAGTCTAAATAGTGTCTCAACACAGCATAGTAATCAAATTCCATCTTTTCAATAACTCAGTGAGTTTGTTTATTAAATTTCTTTCCTGCTAGAACTGCCATTAGTCAGTTCTGAGTGCGATAATCTATAAATGGAAACATTCAGGTGCTAGAAAACCTTATAACATGAAACACTGGATCCGTGAATTGGGTTTTCAAGTCTGAGCAGACATTTGCAAGTCAGGATTCATTGTATGGAATATAAAAATTTGGGTTTTAAGAAGGCATGAAAAATAATATGTACTTATGCATTTTACTTACTGTAAAGGTCTATAGAGAAACTTGGGAGACTGTTGATTTTTTTAGACTATGCCACTTAATCAATTTTCAGTAGGCTCTCTCAAATGAAAGATTCAGTTGTTAAATGTGTGTGGTTACATGCTAAAAAAATTATAGATTGAAGAGTAAATACAGTTTCTTAGACTACAAAATAGATTTCATACAACCATTGCCTATAGTAACCAACTAACTGTACTGAAAGCAGCATCATTATTTTTGAGGAAAGGAATATGTTCTTTCTAGACCTGACTCATTGACTGTGTCCAGGATACTAATTACTGCTGATGTGGATGAACATCAGCCACGTGATTTATAGCACAGATGCTCATTGCAAGACCCCATATGGTGACATTCCATAAAAGACTCTCACTGAGTTTCTCTTAATCTTTTATTATATACTTGAATTTCTGTGGTTTGATCTTATTTGGGGTTGATTGGGTTCTGGGATAAATGTGCTGCTGTATTTGGATGGATGTGTTTTATGATACAATAAATCATTAGTTTATAATGTGTTATGAATCAAACAGATAAACAAGGACCATTTATGTAAACTTGAGCTAGTTAATTTTTAATACATACACCTTTGGAAGAGAATAAAACAAAATATATTCATTTACAATTAAATAAAGTATGGCTTAAAGACAAAAGAAACCAAAACCTTTTGAGAAAGCCCATGATGTAAGAATAACTGACTCTTCACATTACCACATTATAAATCATTGACTTGAACACAAACAACTGAGTATGTATTAAAACTAGTAAGCACAACACTATATAAAACTTTTATTATGCTTCACTTTTTTCATTTAGCACCCTGTAATACTTTCGGAGGTGGATGCTGCCATCAATGTCATGGCCCTATATGTAGTTCATTAAGTAAAATATGGATACCCTTTAAATTATGCAAACTTTCTTTTATGGTCAATTTATTGGTACAGAGGAAAATTAATGCGACATAATGACATACAGAGAAGTACAGCACAGCTAGCAAAATTTATTTATGTTGATTAATAATACAATTAAAACCATATACTATGTAAATATATATTTATAAGTGAGGGGCGGCACGGTGGCATAATGGTTAGCAGGTCTCTGCATTCTTCATGTGTCTGCGCGGGTTCTCCAGTTTGTTCCCACAATGCACAAATTTACTGCTCTATATTTACTGCTCTATATGTATAGTTTGTGTGTTTGTGTGTGAGTGAGTGTGTGCCCAGCGATCCTGTCCTGGGTGTAACTGCCCCGCATCTGAAACGTGTGCCCCCACGACCCTAGTAGAGGAAAACGTGGAAGATAATGAATGAATGTATGCTAAATTTCACGGTCATGGGACAGGCATGCCTACATACACGGAAATAGGGTCAATATAAAGAATACAAACAATACAAAAACGGGCAGAACCATAAAAGATTGCAAACGTGATATTAATGTCCCAGCACTGACAATCAGGGGCTCGTCAGTGTTCCTACAGATCTGTTTTTTTTACACAGTAATCCTTAAGTTCTACCACTAGATGGCAGTGTGTCTTTATGTCACAAAATTGAGGCCAACATTACCGTCTGGCAGGCACTGCAGACAGATGATAAACGTGCGCAAAGGACGTCTTGAAGCAGTTCTCCCTCATTCCATCTTGTGCTAAATGAAATGGGAACGTGTTTGGTTTAAGTTGTTGAATATGTGTGCAACGCCCATGTAGATCTCAGACAAGAATGCCATTCTTATTGCTCACCGCAATCACATATCTTGTTATTAATATTTATGTGGTATAGGGTTGAAACGAGCGGCAGACGTCTTGTCGCGGCATAATCATTTGTTATCTAAATTAAACAATCATATACTCAGTTATTTTTCATAATTGAACAACTGATGTAGGATCATGTTACCAAATACCAAATGAGTGATTACAGTTTAAATTAATACATGGGGAAAACATTTAATTCTAAATTACTCGTTATGACGACTTGATTGCATTAAGTTGGGAAAGACTGGGAAAAATAAGAGCCTGGATTGGTGCGCTTGAAGAGAACAAATGTAATACACAACTATTGTAAAAGACACTGCATAACTGAACCTGTCTGGCAACTCTGAGAATACAGCAAATAATACAGGGGGATTTGAATCCTGTATGTGTAGAAAGTGATACTTACATAAATATTATTACTTTTTACTTTAACAAAGGCCATTCCAAGCTTCAAGAACCAAATATGTGCTTTTGGTGTTATACATTAAGTTTTGTGTAACTTTAAAAACATGGTTCATCAGCAAAAGAGAACCAGAACCACATACTCTTCACCATATTAGACACTTAAACTCCTATTTCTGGTTAGTCTGGTTAGTTATTCAGTCCAGCAGTGACACTGGGATGTTAAAAAATGCAACATATTTGATCGCATGTCATGTCATGAGCCATCACCACTTCGTGATGGAAGGCTACACGGATGAGTCAGTTTTCAATCAGCCCGTTTTCTCCAATTCCCACTCTCTCGTGGCTAGCATCTTATTAACCAGTTCATGTCTTGATGTTGTCCATC
Source organism: Corydoras maculifer (assembly GCA_019802435.1). Classification (NCBI taxonomy): domain Eukaryota; kingdom Metazoa; phylum Chordata; class Actinopteri; order Siluriformes; family Callichthyidae; genus Corydoras; species Corydoras maculifer. The sequence continues at coordinate 81,664 of JAFMOD010000265.1, forward strand.
CAGGTTATTCTTGGTCTTTTACATCTTCAGACCCCCTCCACAAGTCCTGTCATAATACTGCCTTCAATGTTCTTTTCTCAATGACTCTTTATATATACCATATATATATATATATATATATATATATATATATATATATATATATATATATATATATATATATATATATATACACACACACACACACACCAACCAGACATAACTTAATGACCACCTTCCTAGTATCGGTCCCCTATTGCAGCTAAAATACACCTGGCACCAAGATGTCAGCAGCAGCAGATTATTTAACTTATTTAAATTGGGACGTGGGGCCTCCATGTATCAGACTTGTTTGTCCAGCACATAACAACTCAACTGGACTGAGATGTACGGGATTTGGAGGCCAAGTCAACACCACAAACTCTTTGTTGTGCTTACCAAACCATTCTGAATTGTTGCATTGTTGCTTAGTGTCAGTGTTAGTGGTGGAATCAATTATGTGCATAGATTTAATGTCTTGATCACTTTCAGATCAGTATATGATACATACTGTCCCAGATAAAACTCCAAATATCTCAAACAATTATATCCACTGCACTTTGATTTACCAATAAGACATAGTTTTATTTTAAAATAAAAACCTAATAGTGTACACTATGTTCCTATTTGCCCTCAAAGACTATTAGAAATTTTGTATAAAGTAAGCATTGTGGTTTAAAGTCAATAGGTCTGTCTGTCTTTGTGTCTTTGAGCCTGAACTCTTTCGACATTGACTTGTAACCTTCTCCAGCTTGACCAGCAACAACAACTCTTTTTTCTGAGGTTCATTACATGATACACAAACAAGCGTTGTAAAGACCAGACTTTGATAGACTTCTTTTCTTCAAATAAAAAAGGGGCAATTACACTTAAGTGTTATTCGGTTATTGTCTCATTCCCTCTAAGTTCAAGGCTGCAAGAAACTCATCCAACTTAAAGAACCACTGGTAATTCTTAATGCAACAACAGACCAGGTTCTCTTATAGGTATATTAATGCTGTATATTATGTATATTGTCAGCTGATTTTATTTATTATTTTATGATCAGCACCTACTATAATAGATACACATAATCAGAAAGAACACAAGAACAAGACATCTGGACAGTTCACCCAGCAACCTTCTTAATGTTAGGCAACAGTGCTACTCACTGTACACATACTTTTACCACTTTATATAAAAATATATTACCTAATAAATGACAGCTTTTATTTGTTAACTGTGTTTTCTATCATCATCTCATCTCATTATCTTCCAATTATGGATTTGGGTGGTGGGGGGGGGAGTTCCACTCCCATCCAGGGGAGAAAGTTTTGGGCACTGGGCACATACACCCAGGACAGTACGGTAATCCATTTCTGGACAAACTTACTCACACAGACTTAAAGCAGCCATACTATAAGTATAAGAGATATACTATACATTTTAGATGCTTTTCAGTTAGGTATTTGAAATTATTAATTATGTCTGCTTAAACTGGTATGCTTTCTATGTTTATGTGTTTTCTTAAACATAGAATTTTTGTTTATTATAATTTTTTTTTATTATTAATATTTTGTTAAATTCTTGTCACTGCTAATAATATCGACAATCCCAAGATATCAGCAGTTAAAGAAACACTCAAACCACCTTATTTCGTACCAGAACACAATGTTGTTGTTTTTTTCTGTAAGGCAAGATGAACAAAAGCTCACCAAACCTGAAAAAGGTTGTTTTATCGACACTCCTTAACACTTTTGTGGCTTAGCTTTTGGTAGAACTTTTTGCAGTAACCACTTGTAATTGATATAGAAATGTGAAAACAAAACAATAGTAAAATCTGTAAAAAAAAAAAAAAGTTTTACTCAAAAAAACGCTTTACTCAGTTCGAATTTATTACAGATGTGTTTTCAGATATGCTGGCCTACTTTTTAGGTCCTGCATAAGAGAATGAGGCGTTGTCTTTGTCGGTGTTGCCATGCCAACCTATGCAGTATATGCATAAACATGGATGTGTGTTTATGCGTAAACATAACAAACGGTAGAGACGTTCTGTTGCCAGATTGATCGTTTTTCTTCTACTGCTATGTGCCGGTCTTTACATAAATAAAATTAACTAATAAAACACAGTACAAACTGCAATTTAGTCATATCTTTAAATATATTAAAGATCACAAAGTTATAAACGACAAAAAATGAAAGATTTAATTTTTGCAATTAAATGGTATAACAGGAAAAGCATTAAGTTTAAGAAAAGACAATCTCCAGACAACACGAGTTCAGATTTATGACCTGATGTACCTTGCGTTCTTGCATTAGTAAAAAGAAGAAAAAAAAAGAAAGAAAGAAAGAAAGAAAGGAGAAATATATATATAGCGCTAGGGATTCCAAGTTCAAAGGAGTTTCCATGTTCTCCCTGCGTCGGCGTGGGTTTCCTCTGGATTCTCCGGTTTCCTCCCACAGTCCAAAAACATGGATCAAGTCAAATGAATTCACCAACTTGCCCCATAAAGAGTGTGTTTGTATGCCTAGCGATAGATTGGCACCCTGTCCTGGGTGTATCTGCCCAGCGCCTGAGACATTCTTCCCTGGATGGGCATGGGGAATCCCCCGCGACACCCTAATAGAGGATAAAGTGGAAGATAATGGATAGATGTGATTATACATATACACTTTTCTTTTGCCCCTTTTCAATACCTCTGCACGCCAAGGTGCAAACCCCACTTTGGACCCACTTTTATTGGACCCCCTATTATTGCTCAGGGATGTTGGATATTTTAACTCTTGAGTTCTTCTCACTACAACAGTGCTACAGATTTTTTTTTTCAATCTTCATTAGCACTGCTGTATGAAATTTTTTGATGTGTTCATTTTTTGTTTAATGTGTCATTGCAGTGCTTTGAATAATTCACCACACAAATAACACTTGCTCAGAGGTGGTCCTCAAGGTATAGATAGTGATAGAACCATGTAAGGGAGACTTATAAAGTGTGTGGAGAAACAGATATGGTGATGATGAACTATGTGTAAGTGTATATGTTGTGTATTTATTACCACTCTTGTGCAACAATAACTTCAACTAAATCTTTTTTGCAGTTGTTGACAAGTACTGCAACCAGCTTTGATGAATTTTTAGCACACCGCTCTGTTAAAAACTGCTTCAACTATTATGTTATTGGGTTTTATCCCATGAGCTGCTTGCTCCAGGTCCTACTACAACATTTATTTTGGATTTAGGTATGGGCTTTAACGTGATCATTTAAAGACATTAACGTTATTCTTCTCAAACTGTTCTTTGTTAAAATGACTTGTGCGCTTAGGGTCACTATATTGCTGCATGATACACTTATTCTTAAGAATGAATTCATGGTCAAATGCTCTGACATTTTCCTTTCAAATTTGCTCAAATTATTTAAAAGTCACAAATGAAATTGTTAATAATGACGAAATGCTGTTTTTTCACCTTTAAACATTCAAACACTTCTAATTTAAAACATATAGTTCTGTTTTTGTCTAATTCATTTATGTACAGTATTTAAACAAAATCCTGGGATCTTTTGTGACCTTGTAGACACAACTGTTGCTTTTGGTGCAATCTTAGTTGATTAGCCAGGGTAATAATGGCCTATACATTTGCACACAGTCGGACTGTGGATAGGTGGAGAGTTTGGATTTGTAACCTTTTTCAGTCTGAAGACCATGAGACCATCTTATCATAATATAAGTACACAATAATGACATACAATCTCAAAATTGCCCCATATAGAGTGTGTCTGTGTGAGTAAGTGTATGCCCAGTGATGGATTGGAGCCCTGTCCTGGGTGTATCTGCCCAGCGCCCGAAACGTTCTCCCCTGGATGGGCATGGAAAACCCCACCGCGACCCTAATAGAGGATAAAGCGGGAGATAATGAATGAATGAATGAATGACATACAAGATTTAAAAAAAACAAAGCTTCTCATTATCCCAGCTAAACCCTCAATCCATCACGACCTGACCTTCCAAATTGACGGCTCCACAATCTCCCCAACCGTTCCGGTCCAGAACCTTGGTTTCACAATAGACTCCCACCTTAAACTCTCTGATCATGTTATCAAAACCGCCCATTCCTGCAGATTCCTTCTTTACAACATAAGATCAGACCCTTCTTGACTGAACATGCTACCCAACTGCTTGTTAAAGCCCTAGTCCTATCCCGGCTTGATTATTGTAATGTGCTACTTGCTGGTATCCCAGCTTCTACAATCAGACCTCTTCAACTAATTCAAAACTCTGCAGCCCGACTTGTGTTTAACCAGCCCAAGCGAACTCATGTCACTCCATTACTCACTTCCCTCCACTGGCTCCCTGTAGCTGCTCGCATTCAGTACAAGTCACTGACTCTGGCCTACAGAACCATTTCTGGATCTTCCCCCTTCTACCTTCACTCTATCTTTTCAAAATACACTCCGACTCGTTCACTTCGCTCCAGTGATGATTGCCGCCTGGAGATTCCACCTCACCGAGGAGCTAATTCTCACTCCGTGGCTTTCACCACTGCAAAATGGTGGAGCGATCTTCCCAACTCTGTCCGTAAGGCAGAATCACTAAGCAGTTTTAAGAAACTCCTGAAGACGCACCTCTTTAAAAAATACCTGTTGTAAAAATTTTTTTATAAAAATAAAAATAAAAAAGGTGTGTGTGGGGGGGCAGCATCAAATAACAATCAGGTTTGATAAATTTACAGTATAGTTGGTTTTCTGCATAACTTCTGACTTGTAATGTTCTTATTTGTAAGTTGCTTTGGATAAAAGCGTCTGCTAAATAAATAAATGTTAAAAAAGATGTTTTCATTCAAATAACTGACCCTTTTCTTTAAATGAAATCATTATTTTCTTTTACACACAGACACAGACAAAAACACATGCTTTATATACTTTTTGAGCTTCCATTTTTTAAAGGATTTAATAAACTATCAGGTACCATTGTCCTTCTGCATGTCGAACTTTACATGTTGGACAGATGTCTTTATTCTGTGGCTAACAGTTGGTATTATGAGTTCTGCGAGTACGCTGTCTGATTTGCAAATGTAAGCCATGTTGCATGTTCTTTTTAGAGGAATAAGGCTTTCTCTTGTTCAGTATTTTTCTAATTAAATTATTTTCAATCCTGGTTTAAACATTTGGGGTGGTATCTGATTCTGACCTTGGAGTGATTTTTATTTATTTTTTTTTTAATCCTGGGTTTTTGAATTGTTAACCATTTTAAATGTTTTTCACATTTGAAATATATTTTATGACTGTAATATGATGTACTTTAAAGTGTTTGGTAATGGCCTTAGACGACTTATTAGATTGATAGGCAGCAACAATTGCTTCTCAAAGATCGTTGCTAATGTCTTTTCTTCTTGGCATTGTGTTAACACACACCTGATGGCTTCCAGACCAGCAAACTTGATTTACAGAGGTAAGCACATTTGCTGATGATCAGTTAAACCAATCAAACATAACATTATGACGACCTTTTTGCCAGTTTGCAATTTTCCCATGGTGCATTTAGGTGCGATGTGTTCTCCAGGTTTGCGACACACACACCTTTCATGTAGGAAATGTGATATTTATCAGATCAGTTCCCCTTCTTCCATTGTGCCATGGCTCAGTTTTGATGCTCACATGCCAGACATTAACACTTGTTTGCTTGAACCTATTCCAGTTTTTAGGCAAAATTTTGGAAACACTATGGACCAGTAAGTCACATATACAACCAGACTTTCAGTTAATAGCAAATATTTAATTCACCAACCAAAATGTTTTTTTATTTGAACACCCTTGTGTCTGATAAGATGGCAAACTTTATGTTGATTGTATGAATAAATGAGTGCAGTTAACATAACTGTTTGTTCTATGTAGCACCGTAGTACTGTACTTGAGTACAGCAACAAGTTTCTTTCATTGTCATAAGATTTTCATTGTGTTGTGACATTGCGTATAGAACATTTGACCTGTAGTTGTCTCGGACGCATATCAGTGTTAAAGATTATTCTACCTGTTTATTGTAAGTCGGGTTAAATGTTAGGATTTCTAATCCGGCAAGGTCGCTCTGTGATCTGCATCCCGCTGGGAAAGAGTCGCGCTCGATAGTGCTGTACTCGACTGTACGGTCTCATGCCCACAATGAATGGCTGTTTGTGGTGGTGAGGGGAGAGAGAGCGGCAGAGACACACCGAGAAAAAGAGAGAGGGAAGAGAGAGAGGGAGAGAGAGCCTGCTCAAACACTTAAGTAACGGCTTCAGCTCGGGGGTGAGTAGCCGTCCGGTCGTCGTCTCGGGGTCGCGTGAGGTTGCGGGAGTCAGGCGCTTTCCCGGAATAACCTTTCTTTGCTGAGCGCTACCCGGTGTTCCGTCGGATATCCGACGGCGTTTAGGAGGTTTTCGGGGGTATTGTTTTGGGGAAGGTGTGCAGTGGGGGATGGGCACAGACGAGCGGTACCGACAAAAAACTTTAACCACTTCGCGGACCTCCGTATCATGGCCGACCGTTTTCGTGACAGCTCATGCAGGGTCCGTCTTGACTGAAGTAGGTCCCACTGCCGAGCTCATACGGTGATGAATCTAATCCTAGTCGCGAGACTTCCAAGTAAAATTACTAAACGATCTCAATTGCGATTTACCTCGCTTAAAGGCCGCGTGCTTGGACGTTTTTTATCTCGCCGCCCTGTGGCCGTCCCCCCGCCGTCCTGTCGGAGATGGTTCAGTCCGACTCGCCTGCATTTGTCCCGGGATGACCTGTTGATGTGTGTAAAATAAGAGAAGGTGCACTATTCCGGCTCGCTTTCAAACCTCCGCTGAAATGTGTTTCCTCCTGAACAGGCATTCGCCACGGAACCAGGGTCTGTTCTCGCCAAGACGCGAGTATTAGCTGCAGCCCGATGGTAGAGCCTCGCATCTGCCCGCCCGCGCTGCCGCGTCTGTAATTGAATCGCGTGGCCGAACCCAGATTAGAGCTGTGCCACGCTAAAAAGCTCCTCTAAAGCCGCAGGCCTTGGGACTCATTTGGCACTCGATTCCGCGTGCTGCATTGGCACCAGGAGCAGATGCATGCCGTCTGCACCAAACCAGTCGTTTTTACCACAATCCTTTCTCTCCGATCGCCTCTGGTTGCCCGCAGTTCCCCAGCTGGGTCGTGTGCTGTGTACTCGGCATCGCTGTGCGCCCACGCATCGTGCCAGCGAAGACCGACTGGCATACGGCAGGCTAGGTTGGCCTGCTTTACTTTTTTCCACAGGCAACTAGATCGGCCAAAGGTTTGGCTTTTTTTTTAAAAACTCATTTGTGCTTCATCATCACAGCCTGCTACTTGTTACAGGCCCAAATTAGTGCCTTGTGAGCATTTGTGTATCGTGGTCAAGACCGAAATGCATCACTGATGATATAGGACAGATGATGACCTCTTGCTTTTCAGGTAAAACCATTTAACACTTATTTAGTGTGCCTCAACATTGTATACATACTTTTAGAAATTTGCTGAGGCAGCTCAGTAGTTAAACTACTGGGATATCAGTAGGAAGGGTTCCTGGTTGCCACTGTAGGGCTTGTGAATAATTTTATTATGCTTTACATGTGTGCAAATTATCCAAATTATACTTATCCTAACTTTTAGTTGGTTGGGAAATTGTTGTGTTTGGATTCTTTACATTGCAACCAGTCTGTGTGAGTTTTCTGGAATTTGCCTCTATACCCACTTTACTTTGCGGCTGGAATGGTTTGTGTGCTTCTCCTCCCCCTCACAGGAGAAGAAAACTTCTTAAATAAACCCCAGCCTTCTCGGCATGTATGTGAGCCATGGCTCTAGCCAACTGTAAACAAGCTGTTTTGTCTGATGTGTGTGGCATGCTCTATGTGTGTGGGAAGTTGGGAGGTACAGCAAAGACAAAGAGGTCACTTCTTTTTCCCAAGAGGAGCCTCATTACTGTTGAATAAGTTCTGATATCAACACTGTCTTTAGGCAGCTTTATTTTTACTTTTGGAATAAGGTTTGGACTTTCTGGATCCTGTTAGTGTGACTCAGGTGAGAATGAAATGTAGTGTGTCATGTTGACAGTTTAAGTCTGGTCTGTCTCAAGTTGTTTTGCAGCCCAGGAGTTTGCCTTTGACAGAAGAAAGGAAACAGGAACAGCAGTCTGCCAGTCTCCTGATCAATTAGATTGTTCTTAGAACTTCCGTTAGAACTTCTCTGCTTCTAATATAGAGTAGTCCAGCTTTGTTATGAGTATGATGGTAAATGGGGAAAATGTCATTTTATCATTAACATAAGTTATTTAGTTTAGTTCACAAAATTTTCTAATTTTAACCTTTGAGTGTGTATAGTGACTGGGAGTGTGTACAGTGTTGGACCAAGCCCAGTTTTCCTACCCATATGTTTAAATCATGATCTTGATCACTACTGCAAGGCTCCGTTAGCAGCTTGAAAAGATTATTTTATGTATGAATATTTTTTAATCTGATAAATTCTTCCACTCAGCACTTGTCTTGTTGTTTGGAGTTGTTTTATGAAAAGAATTGAAGAATTTAATAGAACTTGGACTTAAGAGTATGTGCTCAATATAACAAAATTTAATGCAAGAAAATTGTACTTTGATTTGAATTCTGTATTTATATGCAGTTAGTTTAATAACAACTCTGCATTGTATTAAAGTACTTTGATTTTTGTTTAATTATTTTGCATGCATTTCATTCATTGTTGCATACAAGAAATGAGGTCACAGTCAGTTGTTTTAAATGCGCTACCACTAGGAATAACGAGGGGGGAAAAGTAATGGATTTTTATCTAAAAATACTGTCCCTTTATTTAAATAAATGCTCATTGATTTGAAGAACATGTATTGGCTGTATTTCCACAGAATAAATCCCAAATGTGCTAACTGCTTCCTACTGAAGCACAGAAGCATATTCCTAAAATATGTGGGGCACAACTCTTCAGGTCATAATTATAAGTAGTGTGAATTAAGTGCAAGCTGATGCAAGTTGTTTTTATTTTTTCATTTTGATGCACAACTGCAGAAGAGAGTATCAGTAAACCCGAAATCACAAGAAATTCAATTAACGGACTTTACGTAACTGCCAATAGGTAATGCAAATTTGTTTTGACTTTTTTTTATTCATGTTGTATATGTTATGGTTCGCTTTATTTGAGTTTTTAGACTGAACAATCAGTATTAAAAGTATTAAGACTTGTCCATTAACACATGCATTCGATAAGTTCATGTTATTACAATAAAATATTTTCTTAAGGAAGCTTTACAGAGCTTTAAGGCCAGAACCCCCAAAATGTAAAAAGGAACCAAAACCACATGAAGGAATCCTTGAGGGAACCATATTTATAAGAGTCACTCATCCTTTTCGTGCAACTTAGTAGAATTAACAAGTAAGGAGCTTAAAGTATAGACTAAAGTTTAAAAGAGATTAAGTAAAATATATTACAACAACAACAGTAAAGTCTAGTATGTATATAGTCTCTAAATCAGGTTTACTGTAATACATTTACATTGTATCACCCAAAGGGACCTACAAGTATCCCATCGTGGTTGTGGTCAAAATACAGGGTTTTCAATATGTGTTAACAGTAATGCACTCAGCCACTAAGATGTAAAACTTGTACTAAGGAAATTACTCCAGTCATATGGAAAATGTTTGGTTTGAAGGAGTGACATTAAACAGGCCACAATGTTTTTCAAAAGTCTATAACAACTGAAAGTACTAACATGTAAAACTTATGGCACTTAAAAAAAGGATCAGGTAAAATAGACTTCTAAATATTGATTATGAGGTACATGTAAACACTGCATTATAAGACAAGACTAATTTGCTTGGCTACATTTGTAATATGTGTTTGGTTATTTATTGATTTTCTCTCTCTCACTTTTCCCCTTGTCCAGATTTCCACAGTGGTGCTGGCCATAGCGCCATGGCTCAGACGCTTCAGATGGCGATCCCCAACTTTGGCAACAATGTCCTGGAGTGTCTGAATGAGCAGCGGCTGCAGGGCTTGTACTGCGATGTATCCATTGTAGTAAAAGGCCATGCCTTCAAGGCACATCGTGCTGTCCTAGCAGCAAGCAGCGCATATTTTCGTGACCTCTTCAACAGCGGTGCAAGTGGCAAGGTGCCTGCGGTGGTGGAGTTACCACCTGCAGTACAGCCCCAAAGCTTTCAACAAATCCTAGCATTTTGTTATACAGGTCGCCTTAGCATGAACGTGGGCGATCAGTTCCTCTTGATGTACACTGCTGGGTTCCTGCAGATTCAGCAGATCATGGAGAAGGGCACAGAGTTCTTCCTGAAGGTAAGCTCACCCAGCTGTGACTCGCAAGGCCTTCATGTTGAGGAAACGCCACCATCTGAACCTCAGAGTCCAGTCACTCAAACATCCACTGGTGTCTTGGCGAATGGCGGAGCAGGCGGAGGGGTGGCCACAACAGCTGCAGCTACGAGCCGGCCTGCCTCCTGCCTCACACCACTGCCCTTGGTCTCTCGTGTGAAGGCGGAACAGCCTGAGGTGTCACCCTACTCGGTGGTGTGTACTCCAGTAGCCAAGCGACTTTGGGAAGGGGGAAGTCGGGATGGAAGCGGAGTATCCGGAGGATCCGGAGGACGCAAGGCAGCCCGATTTTCCCAAGAGATGACGCGCAGTAGTGCCATTCAGCCACAGGGAGTGGCTGTGGGCTTATCAGTACTGCCAGCAGGCCACAGTGGGAATGGAAATGCCAGCAACAGTGCCACCCCTGAGGGCACCAGCCCAGGCACAGTAAGTGCCTATGCTAGTGATTCACCCATCTCTTACCATGATGATGAGGAAGAGGAAGAGGTTGCAGAGGATGGTGCAGAAGAGCAATACAGGCAGATCTGCAACATGTACACCATGTACAGCATGCTCAACATGGGTGCCACAGGTAAGAACTTAAAAAAATTGTACTGTAGCAAGTCATGGTTTTTTGTTTGAATTGAGTCTGTTTGTACAAAAATACTAACACAACAGCAGTGCATGCATTAGCTTAAAATTTGGCTGAAATTTGTTTGGCAACATAAATATGGCAAGTGGAGCCATCACAAAGTTTGGTCAATCTTTTTGTCCTTATAAGAAATAGTTTATAGCTATTTTCACTGCGTTGCATTACTGATGCTGTATACTGATTTCTTCAAAAACTGTTATGTGTAAACACCTCGGTGCTTAAAGGTTAGTAAATACTTTGACTTCCTCATAAATGAAACCTAAAACTCAAACACTGACAGTAGATTAAAAAAGAAACAAATGTAAATAAATGATACATAAATACTAGCCTAATATAGTTATTTATTTGTTTAAAATCATCTAGCATTACATACTTAGAATGGTAAAGGTATGTGAACCTTTTAAATTGACTGCCATTATGAAAGTAAAATCAGTCAGGTATTTTTATCAACTAGATGTTTTATTTAAAGAACAAGATTCTTTTAAAGTTTGAACGTAACAAAATATTTTTGGGGAATTGTGTCATGACAGGGTGGCACGGTGGCTAAGTGGTTAGCATGTTTGCCTCTCAGCGCTAGGGATTCCCGGTCCGAATCCCCATCTGGATGGAGTTTCCTCCGGGTTCTCCGGTGGAAACATGGATCAAGTCAATTGAGTTCTCCAAATTGCCCCATATAGAGTATGTCTGTGTAAATGAGTGTGTGCCCAGCGATGGATTGGCGCCCTGTCCTGGGCGTATCTGCCCAGCGCCCGAAACGTTCTCCCCTGTATGGGCATGGGGAACCCCCGCACGACCCTAATATAGGATAAAGCGGAAGATGATGTATGTGTTGTGACATGGACAGCACGGTGGCTTAGTGGTTAGCATAGGGCAGCAACTATCGATTCCCCATGTGGGTGGAGTTTCCATGTTCTCCCCGTGTCCTCCGCGTGGGTTTCCTCCGGGTTCTCCGTTTTTCTCCCATAGTCCAAAAACATGGATCAAGTCAATTGAGTTCTCCAAATTGCCCCATATATAGTGTCTGTGTGAATGTGTGTGCCCAGCAATGGATTTTTTTAAAAATTGTATTTGGTCCCTGTATTTGATCCTTGGTGTATCTGTCCAGCACCCAAAACGTTATCCCTTGGATGTGCATGGGGACCCCCCCCCGCGACCCTAATAGAGGATAAAGCGGAAGATAATGGATGGATGGATTAATCAGTCGATTATTTTTTTTCAATTTATCGATGAATTTAATAAGTAAACAAAAACTTCCATCTCTTTACATTTACATTGAGTCATTTAGCAGACGTTTTTATCCAAAGCGAGAAATGAGAACATCACAAGTCAGTAGTTATGAAGAAAAACAGCTACACTGTAGAATTATTAAACAGGTCAATAAATGTCTGGTTTTATTTACAGTATGAGTTTAAGGCATCCAAGTAGCCCAAAGAGAAATTAAACACAAATCTTACACAAAAAAATACTAAATTACACAAATTTTGTAGCTGTAATATTCCCCATCTCCGTCACTCCCATAAAGTGCATTGTCTTCACTCATATTTTGTCAAAAAATTAAAACATAAAGCTTGATCATTAATTATTAGCATTTTGTACAAGTTGTATGTATTTTTAAAGCACATTTAAACACTGCTTAAGATAATTAAATGAAAATATAAAGTAACACATGCTCTATTATTATCCAGTTAACAACCAAAAACAGCATGATGTCAAGTTATTTATAGCGCTTTTTACAACAGTACATTGTCACAAAGCAGCTTTACAGAATGAAAAGCCTTTAAACCCCCAAAGAGCAAGCCGAAGTGACAGTGGCAAGAAAAAACTCCCTGTTATGTTGTTATTTAAGGAAGAAACCTTGGGAGGACCAAGACTCAGTGGGGATCTCATCCTCCTTGAGCGGCCAGGCAGCAACAACAATGTAGGACAGCTATGTACAGATATTAAACAAATGGAAAAACTAAAAACTGGAAAACTATATGTGAGTCCATTAAGGGTGTCCTGCAGGACCGCCAGTCCATTTAATATTCAGGTTCCATCCAGTGTTCGTCGGCAGAGCCATGGAATGATGTGTGCTCTGGTTCTTATAGTGTAAGTAACCGTTACGTTGATTCACTTCAAAACTAAAGAAACTTGAGATATTGTAGTGATTAACTCTGCTGTTAAGCTTCATCCTAATAGGTGACTCCAACATGTTTAGTTTCAGGTGGTGTATCATCACTGTGGTGCTGCGTGTAGGTCAAATCATTTTCAGAGCTTGCATGTTACATGTTCTTTATTTGTGTGAAGTGCTTCCGCAGTTTTGATTATTTAAACTGAAGCTTTTTTTCAGCATTGGCTTTGTTTCATTTGTCCGATTGATCAACTTGTTTTGCAAATTCCACCTCCACCTTGTTCTGTTCAACCCGCCTTTTTTTTTCCCACCGTTGTTGAAGCACTGCAGGTGGTGTAAGCGGTTACGACATTGCAAGTAACGTGGACATCGTGCAACCCAACCAATCGATAACAAAATAATTGATTTTATCGATTTGTTGTTGCAGCCGTTGGTTAGCATGTTTGCCTCTCAGCGCTATGGATTCCTGGTTCGAATCCCAATTTGGCTGGAGATTCCATGTTCTCTCCGTGTCCGAATGGGTTTCCTCCGGGTTCTCCGGTTTCTTCTGACAGTCCAAAAACATGGATCAAGTCAATTGTGTCTGTGTGAGTGAGTGTGTGCCCAACGACAAATTGGCGCCCTGTCCTGGGTGTATCTGCCCTGCGCCCGAAACGTTCTCCCCTGGATAAGTATGGGGAACCCCCCTGCGACCCTAAAATATAGGATAAAGCGGAAGATAATGAATGGATTGATGGAAGGTCGATTGAATTTTCCAAATTGCCCCATATAGAGTGTGTTTTTGTGTGTAAGTGTGTCTGGGCCCAGCGATTTTATTGGCGCCCTGTCCTGGGTGTATCAACCCAGGGCCCGAAACGTTCTCCCCTGGATGGCCATGGGGAAACCTTCCCCCGCGATCCAGGTAGAGGATAAAGCGGAAGATAATAGATGGATATATGTGTCATGACACAAAGTTTCTGAGGTCCTAAAACGAAGAGTTATTGATGCTCTTTTGGCAAATTTTTTTTTTTTTTAATTAAATAAAATCTCCAAATGTTTGTATTTACCAAACCATAGTCAGACAGATTGTGTTTAAATGTACACAATATCCTGATATTAATCTTTAGAATCTGCTAATATAATCCAGGTTTTCAAAAAGTACCAGTCCAAAAACGTGGTTTTAAATTGAATGCTCCAAATTGCCCCCTGTAGTGTGTGTTTGTGTGTGTGAGTGAGTGTGCCCAATGATAAATTGGCGCCCTGTCCTGAGTGTATCTGCAAAAGCATAATAAATGAATTTAGAAGTAGAGTGGAACGTCTTCACAAAAAATATTTCATTTCTGTTTTCGCCAGTTGCTTAAGATTTGATCAGCTTGCTTGCATGACACGATTGTGAGCCAGCAGCTCATTAAAGAAAAAAAAAAAGATTGAGTAAAAAAAAGAAAATCTTTAAGAAAAAAAAAAATACGAGACAGGCATTAGGATCGCTGAAATCAGCCGCATGTACAGAAAGTCACTGTCTACAAAACGTTCAATTGTGGCAAAAAAGAAAGCAATAAAGGAGGCTAATGTAGCAAAAGGCATTAATTCTTTTAAAAAACAGATTGTAGATGTCAAAAAGTTAATATTCATTTAAGATCAATCAAAAACATCCATCCATTATCTTCTGCTTTATCCCATAATAGGGTCGCGGGGGGTTCCCCATGCCCATCCAGGGGAGAACGTTTCAGGCACTGGGCAGATGCACCCAGGACAGGGCGCCAATCTATCACTGGGCACACACTCACTCACACAGACACACAAACACACTCTCTATGGGGCAATTTGGAGAACTCGATTGACTTGATCCATGTTTTTGGACTGTGGGAGGAAACCGGAGTACATGGAAACTCCACCCAGATGGGAATTAGAACCGGGAATCCCTAGTGCTGAGAGGCGAACGTGCTAACCACTAAGCCACCGTGCCGCCCCAATCAAAAACAGATGCTGAAAAATGTAAATATTGTTTTATTAAATGTTAATATTCTATTTACATTACGCTTCATCTACTATTTACATTATTCTGTTTTTATAAAAGATTATAAAATATGTATATATTAAATTCCTTTGTTCTGTTTTTAGTATTAAACACTATTTATTCTTTATAAAATGTTTTATATGTATTTTGGAGTCTCTAGAATTAATTAATTAGCTTTACATTGATTTTTAATGGAAACAGGTGCTTTAGTTTTCAATTACAGATTTCACCGATTGAAGGATTAGCAATTAAAACAAAAATTCAATGAGAGCAGAGAGTACTACTACCATGCTTTACAAATGAGGGAAAAATTATAGTGAAATGCAGTTTTTTTTGTTTGTTTGTTTCTCCAAACATATTTCAGTGTAATTCAGCCACAAAACACGTTCAGTACACTTCTGCAATGCCCATGTGATTTTTAGCAAGCTATAAGTGGGATTTCTTTTTTAGATCAGCACGTTATGTACACCGTTGTTAATTTATGTTCTCATGTTGGATTCTTGAACATTAACATTAGTTGACTTCCATGTGCCGTGGAGCTGTGCAGAGTGCATAAGGATTGCTAATAAGTCAGGTAGCATTTGCTTAAGCCAACAGAGGCTTTATCTTTATAGTGTATAAATTAGATAAATAATTAAAATAAATAAATAAAATAAAAACAAAATAAATAGCTTAGCTTATGCACCTCACTAAACTTAGTTTGATAAATACATTTTTGACATTTCTCAAAAACAATTTAAGTAAAGCATGATTAAACAAAGATTAAATCACTTTAATGATTTTGTTATAATTCCTTTTCTTTTCACGTAGTACATTAATCAGAAATAAGTGGAATTGCTGCTGCATGCGCAAAAAATTTATGAATGTGAATTTATCAGAAACTATTTCCTGACCTTATTAGGTGTGGAAAGACCCCGCACGGTTTGCATTTCTGTCACAGAGTAGACACAAAGACAAATACAATCACTCACACTTATGCTTGGGGCAATTTGGCACCAACCAATGCATGACCAGTTAAGTGGGTAAATTCAGTTTAACAAGATTAATTATACTCTCATCTTTATATATATATATATATATATATATATATATATATATATATATATATATATATATATATATATATATATATATATATATATATTAGTGCTGTCACCAGTTGCCATATTGGGTTCAGCTCCTTATTTACACATTCATATGTTCATCTGTTTATTTGTTTGTTTTACCTGGTATATGAATGCACTTTGTGGTAATACAGTTACATACTGTAGCTCATCTGTTGCTTTTCTTTGTTTGTTAATTCTCTTTACTCTGTTCTCATATAGTCAAGAATCCATGGTATAGTGGGTATTGTGTGGGTGGAGGATCACTGGTCTTGTACATCACAAATCATTTACATTGTAGGAATGGTCAAGTGTGTTGTTTACCTTTGTGAGATTGTATTATGAGGCATTTTTAAATTAAGCAAGCTTAAGGAAGCAGATATTTTGGTTTAATATTCAACTGGGAGACTTCGAGACCTTGCATTAATGCAAAAGTTGTTTCGACACACCTTGAACCAAAACATTGTTTCAGACCAACTTCACCTTTTCATAAAAACAGTCATGAAACATGCTAGGAGGGAAACCAGGAATATAAAATTTTGCATATTTGTATTGTATTTATAATTTGGTTGTTTTATTGTGTTTGTATTTTTGTCTTTTTTCTAGAAACTGGCTAAAGCTTTGGTTTGTTTCTTTGGCTTTTGCCCTGTTACTGCTGGGAAAAGCTCCAGAACCTCTTTAACTCTGATCAGGGCAAGTGGATTAGTCAATGAATGAATGAACCTTAAACCAGGCTCACACTGTTAAATTTCAGAAACTCCACCCCACATGCAACAGGGTGTGACATACCATCATATTTCTCTTTGGATTCCAAGGCATCATTAGAAATGTTCTCTGAAAAGAAATTGACATTGATAACATAGAGCTACTTTGAATTTCCCAACTTGAATATCCTCAAAAGTCGTAATTACATGTAGGATCTTCTCCTCTATTAAGACCAAAATTGGTCTGATTTTTATTAAAAAGGCCAACTGAGCATGCCCAGACATGTCAGGGGAAAATTATGCTTCTCTGCCTGATGTTTTGTTGGTTTATGTGATATCTCACATAAAACCACAGCTGTATTTGATGACTGTGTTTATCAGATTGTGGTTCATATGTTGAGTAAAACCAATAAGGCACTCTGCTTAGTGTTTGTGTTCAGAGAGAAAAGAATCCATATGATTAAGCTAGTTTGCACAACTAGGTAACCTACTTTCATTCTCTCACTCTATCTTTTCAAACACGCACTCTCACTTGCGTACACACAAGAAAGCCATTAAGTTTAAAACTCTGTGAGTGTTAGCTGTTAGTTCTGTAACCTGCCCTGCTGGAAACTACACGCAAATATAATGAAAGGAACTCATGCTAGTGAAGCAAATCCCAAAAAAATATGGTTTGCGTAACAAAAGTGCCTGTCCCTTGGAACATTCTCTTGTCTGACTCATCAAAAATAAATAAGGCAATGTTTGTCTTGTAAAAAGAAAAGTAATAGTGGTGCTGAAAGGTTTGTTAAAAAAGGAATTTAAAAACTGTCAACTATTAGTCTTCAAAGTAACACTCTGGTATGAGTGGATTTTATGTTTACTCTATCGTTTAAAAGTCTGATCTTCACAACACATTTGTTGAAGGGTATTATAGTATGTATAACAAAGAAACCATCTCTAAACCTCTAATCCACAGTCAGATATATAAATAGAGGAAATTTAAGAAAATTAAACAAAGATCAGGCAAAGAGCAAGGTATGCTATAGTCTCCAAGGTCACAAAGAAACACATGATAACTTCTTTGTGACTAGGTTGTTTTTTTTTTTTTTTATTTTATTTTTTTTTCTGGCTGATGTTACTGAGCTCACTATTATAATTTTATCCCTGTCGGTTTAACCGAAATGGTGATCTGGTAAGATCCATAAACAATTCATGGACAATTCAAAATGTTTTGTAGACATAGCACACATAAATAAAGAGGAACGGAAGAGAAACACTACATTTAAGCATAAAAACCTGGGAATATGTTGGTGGTGGTGTTATTATACTATTGGCCTGTTCTGCTGTGTTATGGCAAGAACAGTTTGCTATTACATAACATTTACATTTAGCTATTAAGCAGACACTTTTATTCAAACTTTTATTGAACTTTACTCGAATATACCAGCAAAGTCTAAAATACCTGTATTTTAAGAAAATGTAAGTCATGCAGCAACAGCCCTAAACATAAGTAGATATATAAAAATTTGATAAAGAAGAATACAGTTGTAGTTGTGAATTGTTGTAAAAATGTCCTGAGCTCAATTCAAGATAAATATTGTGGACCTGAAGCAGGTAGTTTAGGAAAAAAAGGAACATTAGAGTTAAAGCTGTTTCAGCTGGGCACACACTCACTCACACAAACACACTCTATATGGGGCAATTTGGAGAATTCAATTGTCCTTGATCCATGTTTTTGGACTGTGGGTGGAAACCGGAGTACCCAGAGGAAACACAGACGGACACGGGGAGAACATGGAAACCGGGACTCCCTAGCGCTGAGAACATGCTAACCACTAAGCCACCATGCCACCAACATATTAATATACCTATCCTATTTTTTTTTATTTCCGATTCAAAAACCTAAAGGGCTACATTTTATTTTACTAGCTATAAAATCAGCATGTTTGTTGATGCACAAGTTAATATATTTTCTTTTTTTTTTATTTAGCTTTATTTGTGTCATAGCTGTAACATAAAATATGTTCTCAAAAACATTATTTTATAGAAAATGTATTATGTTTTTACCTTTCTAACAATTTAAGTGTCGTTTATAATGTGAAATTGAGCCTGTTGTATGATTCTGTCCTTCTTAGCTCCACTTCATTTAATACATTGACTGGGGGATCTGCTTGCTAATATATCCTGCTGTTGAATTAGTTTTGTTTGGCATAGATTCTAATTATAATAAGCTAACAGTCTTTTCATTCAAGATCTTCATTGGAATGGTGACTTGGAGATAATACTTGTTTGCAATATTTGTAATCCAGATCACTTGAGTAGCCAGGTGCTGGGTGCTGGTTGACATGCCAAACATTGACCAGTTAACATGAATCTGGTTTTCAAGATCATGTGAATTTCTAGGTAAATAATTATAACAAAGTTTACCCATTTTTCTGGATGAATTCGGTATTTCAGAATTTAATAAATTTACAAATATTAAATATTGCTGAGATTAAAGTTTGATTGCTATAACTCATGATATAAAGGTCTAAAGACATACATTTAATCAGATTTTGGTCATTGGTCCCTCAAATTGCTGAGAAAACAATAAAAAAAATCAATAAAAATGTTATTATATGTTGTGAAGCTTAATTTGTGTTATAATGTAAACTCAGTCTGGTATGTTCACTAAATCAGTTAAAAACTTAAGAGTTAACCTAATAGTTATTATATATTATACAAAGGTAAAAAGACAAATTAAACATGTTTCAGAGACATTTATTTGAAGGACAACTGTTTAATACTGAGAATACAAGAACATTTTTAAGGACATTGTGGTTTAGAGATATCTATGGCTGCTATTATCCAATCAGATTTTAATGACAACTTTAATGGCATTACCTTTTCACACTTCAAAAAACTTGGTCTATGTTTGGCAGTATTCCTAAAAATAATAATAATTGTTTTAATACAATGCAGTAGCTACAAGTGCATTACATACATTTCTCAAAAATATCAATATGGGTTATGGACTTTTGTAAAGCTTTATATGGGTTATGGACTTTTTGTGAAGTTTTTTTAAGCTGGTGTTTGGTATTCTTCTTGGAGCTATAAAAATTACATAATATTTACTAATTATTAAAATTATTATTAAGAATTAATAATAATAATTATTATAAATATTATTATTATTAAAATATATAGTTCCTGATGTCATGTTTGACTTCATCCAAAGTAATCAGATCCCATAGTTGTCACCTGCAGCTAACTTCTGTTTAGTAATAAAATAATATTTTTTCCCCAAACATTAACATTTAAGAGTGGGTCCATTTAGTGCCAGTCAAGTCTAAATCATTTATTTGAGGGCACGGTAGCTCAGTGGTTAGGGCATTTGGGCTATCAATCTGAAGGTTGGGGGTTCAAATCCCAGGTACACTGAAGTTACCAATGTGGGTCCTTGAGCTCCATTGCTCCAGGGATGTTGTGATTAACCCCGTGCTCAGCTTGTAAGTTGCTTTGGATAAAAGCATCTGCTAAATGACAAAATGCAATGCAAATGTATTTATATAGCACTTTTTAAAACAGTACATTGTGACAAAGCAGCTTTAGGGTGCTATGAGCATAAACCCCTAAAGAGCAAGCCAAACCAACACTGGTATGAAAAAAAAACTCCCTGTTATGTGTTTTTTGGGAAGAAACCTTGTGATGACCAAGACTCAATGGGGGAATCATGTTCCTTCAAATGACTGGCAGCATCAACAATGAAGGATGAAGTGCCATTAATGAAAAGCTGATGACACTAAAATGCTCATCATTAGTGCTTATATTCTTTTCAAAATCTGTTTAAAACTTGGCAGTTAAATTTTATGCTATGAGCTTTATCCCAATGCTCACATCTCTCATTTTAGCTTGCTTTATTCTAGCTAACTTGTTGCTTAAAGATATTTTCACTTTGGGGTTTAAACTAACATTTTGGACCACATGGCTAAATACAGGGCTGTTGGTGCGTTAAGTTGGTTATGGAACTGCATTTACTGGCTGAATGGAATAAATTATGGATGTCCAGGGTTGTTTTTGACATGTTGTGTGATAATATTTCTATATATATATATATATATATATATATATATATATATTAATTCATGATATTGCCAGAATCATCTCTAACATCACAGTTTGGATTTATCAAAGTCTGTTTTCCCAGTCAGTGAAATAATGTGTTTTAACAACCTAGTGGCAGTCAGTTGCTAAGTATAGATGAAAATTTTTATTTTTAACAGCTGGTCCCATGAAAATGTGCTAATGGCTGAACTTTTTTTCCCTCTTCTACCTTTTATTTAGCAGGCGAGAGGGTGGAGGCATTGCCTGACCATTCTGATACCCGGAGTCGGCTGCGGGGACGTCAGGACTTGGCATCCTTGCCTGCTGAGCTTATCGCCCAAATTGGCAACCGCTGCCACCCTAAACTGTATGAAGAGGGTGACCCAGCTGAAAAGCTAGAACTCGTCACAGGTTAGAGAACCAAACCATAGACAACTAAACTTGTAGCAGGTAGAGTTGGTCAGCAATGTGCTTCTGTACATTTTTAGCTGTACTTTCATTTTAAATGACATCTGTCTTTTTACTCCTGTTTTAAATACTTTTGGTTTTTATTTGTTCTTTTATTTATCTTTTTTTTATGTGGCCAGTTCAATTTACATACCAAATGAAGCTCATAATCGGTTAAGATCAAAAGCCTAATCATTTATTAGAGGAATATACTGTGAACAAAATATTTGGTATCTGTTTAAGAATATAAATAGCAAGCTAATAAAACAGCATTTGTTTTTGGATGATGCTAAAATTCAGAATAAGAGAAAAATGTATAAACAGTTTTTCAGAGATAATGTCTTCTACATTGTTCAATATTTAAATGATTTTTTTGTAAGGAGTACACCATGCCACTAGAAAAGTGTTTTACAAAATAACCAAATTATATATTTCAACACAAAAATTGATAATCATAATTAGAAAACAGCAATGACTAGAGTACAGAGGAAAATTACAACCAAATTTTTAGAAGGTTTCAACAGTCACCAATCAGTAAGAAGTGAACACGCTATCCTCTGAATTCAGCATATCACTATTCTCTCTGCTTTTACTCTTCTCCTAGGTACTTCCACAGTTCTATGTGGAGTCTTGTGAGTTTCTTGGCTGTAACCTTATCACCAAGGACTTGCCAGAGGTTTTCTATTGGGTAAAAATCAGGATTTTAGGCTGGCCATGTCATTGTTTCAATTTTAAGGAACTAATTTACCCATTTTGCTGCATAACATGGGGACGTATGTCGACGAACATAATGTTTCTCATTAAACCCAAATAAATGAAACCACTTTTCCACTGTGCACACAACATGCTCATCAGCAAAGGTTTGGAACCAAAAACACTTGGTTCCTACCTTGCGTTTATCACTCATTCAGCCAGCAATTTTCATGCAGGACAGCACCCACCGTCACACAGCAAAACGGGTAAAGCAGTTCTGTGAAACTGAAAACATGGCCATCAGTTAAATCCTAATCTGATCCCAATAGAAAACCAGTGGGAAAATTATGGCCAAGAATCCCACAAAAGTCACAGAACTGTGGAAAAGACTGGAAGAAGAGTGGACCAAAATCACAGCAGAGCAGTGTGAGAGGCTAGTGATGTCCTGTGATGCAGATGTGCTGAATTCATTCAAAGCAACAGTCTCTACACTTTTTACAGATTGGTGACTGTTGTGACCATTAGAATTTTTTTTGTAATCTTTCTTTGTGCTACAGTCATTGCTGTTTTCTGATTATGAACATCACGTTTTTGAAAAATATTATTATTTTGTAAAACATGGTTCTAGTGGCATGGTGTACCCCTTACAAAAATCCTTTAAAAGTTGTTCAGTATAAATTACATTTTCTGAAAAAAATTAAGTGTTCAGATATTGTTCACAAATTTTGATCTCATGTACATAGTTTACATTTATTGATACACACACACAGATACCAGCCACTTTATTATTTACAACTTCGTGTTGTGTCCAACAGAGACAATAGCTTATCTGTTATTTCACAGTTTGTGTTTGTTATTCACTATACCCTTAATCAATGCTCATAGGCCTATAAGTCGCCAGTGGCTGGACACATTTGTTCAGTGGACAATTCTTATTCCAGCAGAGCTGTTATTGTCACAGAGCTGTTTAAAAAAATTTTCCAAAAAAAATGTTTTTTTCTTTACGAATTTTAAAAAGTAATAACACTTAGATTCTCAATTTTTGGTTTTGAAAGTTTTATCTACTGAAATTTTTATTTTACATATTAACATTTTACATTTACATTTGGTCATTTAGCAGATTCTTTTCTCCAAAGAGACTTACCAATTTTTTAAATGTTGGGTCATCAGTTCATACAGCAGCCCTGGAGCAATTAGAGTACAGGGCCTTGCTTAAGCACCCACATTGGTAATTTCAGTGGGCCTAGGATTTGAACCCACAACCTTCAGATTATTAGCCCTAATTAACACCCTAACCACTGAGCTACCACAAACTCATTTAAACAAACAAATCAGATGGTTTGTTGGTATGGAAGCTTAATTTGTTATTGTGTTTATATTGTGTGTAGGAACCGGTGTGTATATTTCACGAGCTCAGCTGATGAACTGCCATGTAAGTGCAGGAACCCGACACAAAGTCCTACTAAGGAGACTGCTAGCTGCTTTCTTTGATAGGTAGGTGTGTGTGAAAGTTAAAGTGATCTAGTAGAACCCATTGTTTTTACTGGTTTTCCTGGTTTCAGAAGCAAACTTCTTTTTCCACACTTCTTTTCTCCCTTAGGAGCACCCTGGCCAACAGCTGCGGAACTGGTATCCGCTCATCAACCAATGACCCGAGTCGTAAGCCGCTGGACAGCCGTGTCCTGCATGCAGTTAAATGTAAGTCAGTTGTGTGCAAACTTATACATTTATAAACTAAATTTATGGTCTGTACCTATGGTCTGTGTCTCTTATTCATTGACACTGTCTGTCCTACCTAAGAATGTAATTCTCCAGGTAGTCAGTATAATGCACACTTAATGTAGCACTAGGGAAAGGAGATGTTGCTTCTTAAATGCTTTTGGGTGTTTATGTGATTTGAGCTGCTAATGACAATCACCTTAATGTTTAAATCATTTATTTGCACATCATGATGGTCAAATTACACAAAAAAAACTTGCTGATATGTCAGTAGTTAACTGTAGGGCAGAAAAATATGGCACATAAAACACTTGTGGACCCAACAAAGATATTCTGGTCTTCACGTGACATAAAAAGCTGGATGAAAAAGATTGGTAAAAGCAATGAACAAGGGCAGATGATGTTTTCATTTTAAGTAATGTAGTTATTGGGGTAATTGAGTATTTCCAATCTTTCTGCGAGTGAGTTCTAGGTGGCTGGGTGTCTTGGACAGCTTTGTTAATAAGTTTAATTGATCTTGGTTAAAGAACAAACGCCTTCGGAAATTGTTTCACGTTACTAAGCTAGTCACAGTTTTATGCAATGTTGGGAGGAAGAAAAATCATGAGGATGCAATATGTATAATTGGTCTGTGCGATTGGCATGAAAACAATGAATATTTTTCAAAAATGGGAAAAGACATTATCGAACTATGAAAACTTATGAGTAATTCACAGCGGCGGTGAATATGGTCTGATAAAGGCTTATTTAAAAAAAGCTTCTGTCAGAGCAATTAATTTTTATTAAAATTAGCAGCTGTAGAAATTCCACTGATGAGCAGCATGTTTTAAATCTGTTGGTGTCTCCAGAGTATCACAAACCTCTTGATACTCCACAGGCTGACAGTTGTTCATAAACTCACCCATAACCAAAGCTAACAGAAGCATTTGCAGTGAGCATAGAAATACATGAAGGTTAAATTTTAATCAGTTTTATTCAGCATTAAATGCCATGGTATGATGGTATTGATGGATAGAATTCTAGAAGACACTAGGTTCTAGCACAGCTGTGATGTCAGGAGAGGACATGACTAAGTGATGATTTGGGCTGAAATATTGGAAAGTGAGATGGTACATTCCATAAGGGTTTTAGCCCATTTGTGGAGTTCCTGAATGAGTGTTTTCTGCGATGGTAAAAATGGACGAGTTGTATATTCCAGAATAAAACAGCGAATGTGTAAAAACACAATTTACTTTTCTTCGTTTCTTTGGGCATAAAATATATATCATGTGTGTGTATATATATATATATATATATATATATATATATATATATATATATATATATATATATATATATATATATATATATAT
>JAFMOD010000265.1:107032-152930 GCA_019802435.1 Corydoras maculifer
ATTTTGCACATCGCACTTTTCAGTTTTTTATTTGTAAAAAAATTGTTGATTCATGTATAACTTTCATTCCACTTCACAATTGTATACCACTTTGTGTTGGTCTTTCACATTAAATTCCAGTGAAATATATTTATGTTTGTGGTTGTAATGTGACAAAATATGGAAAAGTTCAAGGGGTATGAATACTTTTGCAACCCACTGTATATATATATATATGTATTTGTCCACTATTCCACTTTGACCTTAACTGAGAAACTGTGAAACATCCTTACAAAGAGGAGAATGGCGGTTATCAGAATACCATAAAACAGCTCAGAAGGTCAGTTTTGGCATCCTCAATCAAAGTTTATTGAATGGGAGAGTTTGTATAGTAACCTCAAAGATATGTGAAACTTGATATAATGTACATGTATCATATAGATGCACTGAAAATGGGGGCAGTCATAGACTTGGGGTTAAGGAACCAGTCTTTTGCCTTGAGCAAGGCACCTAACACTGATTGCTTCTCACCGCTCTGGGCACATGTACTCAGTTTACTTAGAGTGTGTATATTTGTGTGTTTATTAAATATTAAAGTAAAAACAAATCCAGTACTTTATAGTACACACAAACATATCAATTTAGAAGAAAACCAGGTTTTTTTCTGTAAGGACAAAATAAACACCGTGTGCTACAAGTGTATTTTTGTTTTGTCTAAGTCGCGCCACTTGGTCTGATGTTCTGGCTACTAGAATAATACTTATTTTTCTTGTGTCAATGTAGAGGTACTTTTATATGATTAATTATTTGTAACATTATTTGTAACCATCTCATATAACATGCATAGAACAAAAAATGCTGTATGTATGTATTACAACAATCAGCTTCTTTTTTCACAGATTACTGCCAGAACTTTGCGACAAGCTTTAAGGAGAGTGAAATGAATGCTATTGCAGCAGACATGTGTACCAATGCACGTCGTGTCGTTCGCAAGAGCTGGATTCCCAAATTAAAGTTGCTGATGGCGGAGAGCGATGCCTATGCTGGTTTTCTGCCTGATGGAGTCAAAATCGAAGCAGAGGGATTAGGTGCAGATCCAGCATTTGAGGCAGCTGATTTAGAGGGTGGCGCTTCGTTGGAGACCACTCCTTCCTCCGGTGAATCTCTGCAGGGTGTGAGTGGGGATGCTGGTACTCTATTTCAATGATCAACTAATAGTAAAACAAACACCACCCTCCAATTATATTTTGCTCCTGCCATCCTATTTGTGTGACTCTGTCCTTTGATGCTGCTGCCTGCGAAATATGGAGGAGTAAATAGGCTTGAGAAGGAGGCAGGGGCATTTCTCTCTTTTATTCTTAACTGTTTTTAATCATTTTTGTTTTCCCCAAATAACCTTTTTTTGCACAGAAGCCCCCTGCTTCCATGCTTAACAAATATGTATATTGTGTTTTATGATTTTTTAATTCGGCTAGTGGAAAAAAAAAGGCGTCTGTACCTTTTACACACACTTATTCCCAAAGAGGTTGATGTTTCCCTGATCACACTGTACACATTTTTGAATGTAAGCTCTACAGCACCCTAGTGTTGCAGGACTCACCGATTGTATTTGGCCTGACGGTTGAAAGGCCATTAGAGTCGTAGCCACTGTAGCGACATGAGAGATGTAGGGAGAGGTCCGAGAATGAGAGAAAGAGGTGTAGGTGGCTCCCTTAGTATTCGGTTCAGAAAGAATTTATAGTCCCTCCTCCTCTCACACTCTTCCTCAAACATTCTGAGAGCCTAACAAGAAAAGTTTTTTTAAAAAAAAGAAAATCCTGTCCTTTGTTACGCACCCTTTGTTACACATCTCATTTTTCTTTTTGTTATGATTTCACCATTTGGGTGGTGGATCTGGAGATGATGTGTGATTTAAAGACTGTAAAGTAAAGGGGGATTAAATAATTAGTCATATTTTAAAAATATATTTATCTACTTGCACATTTGGAGTGTGCATAATGGGAAAGAGAGGGATTGTTTAAAATCTCTTTTTTGTTTGTTTTTTTTTCCTTCACCTAAGTGTTTGTGAAAACACCTTTTGCTCTGTGGCTCTAAGGAGGATGTAGAAATAAGAAAATATTTTTCCATATGGATATCTTTCTGAAGCTTGGTGCTTAGCATGTACCTCACTGGCTGTGAGAGAAAGCCTCAGTAGTTGGGTTTTGTTGCTGGAAGTGTGGTTTTGTCGATTTTTGAATTGGATTGGATTCTGATTTGCCCTGTACTCCAATGCAGCCTTTACCTCATTTTAAACAGATGCTTCGCTTCCTGAATCAACCTTTAAATGTTTTTAGACGTTAAAGTTCTGCCCTTTTTAGATGGAAAAACTATAAATGTCACCACTCTTTGCGTAATCAGCTCATGTATTTTTCCTGCAGCCAGAGAAGCGCTTCTGAATGACACCAATGTGAGCAAGATGTACGTGAAGACTTGGTCTGATTGGCTTGCATTTTTTATATGTAATTGTCGTTTTAACTTTAAATTGTTCAGTTTAGCTACTTCTGTCCATATAGCTTGTTGAATATACTCCTATGCATGATTGTATTTAGGATCATTTTATCCTTAATTATTAATTATTTACTCATTCAATTGTAACTTTGATACTTTTGAAATCTACTGACCAAAACATTTAGTTGCAAAAACATGAAGATACCCTTAATGCAATTTTGCAATGCTGCTTATGGTGTAAAATGGACATTAACATGTCTTTATTGACTTCCCATAAGCCACACAAATCACAGCTAGTAATTAGTCACAAGTAGAATTTTTCCAATGTAGGCTCACTGATCTTTGAGTAACTTCGAAATAATAGCGTATTTAAATGCAATAGCTCAACCTTGTATTTTGGAAACTGATCCAGATGATTGAAAGCCTCATGATGTTTGTTAAGCAGTTAATACTAAGTTTACATGAAGATAATTTGTCATTTTAATTACGACAGGCTAGTTATTAACGTACATACTTATTTATTAGAAAAAAGTATCTAGGTTATTGAAGCAATCATTGTGATATGTTCTGGCTAGCTAACAAATTCATTATTCACTAGTGGCCTTATATAGCTAGTCAACCAAATTCTTTGAGACACCTGATCGCTCCATGGCATGAGAAACTATTTCTTACTTAATCATTGAAATAGTGTGGTTTTTATATTGTAAATATTCATACATATCTTTTAACTAAGTTGTTTTTAGCTAGCAAGTATGAAGTGGTATGGAATTCATTGGCTCTCTAAGTCCACACCATTTATTTTTTTATTAAAATATTATTCTTGAGGTTTAACCAAAAATTATTTATTATTCCATATCATATTGTATTTAAAAACAGACTTGCATTCAACATATTTGAAATTATTTAACAATTCTTAAGCCGAATAGTTATCTACATTTTTGCACTCATTGGTAAAGAATAAAAGGCTTTTCAAAATAATTTGACTGATTGGTAAGTGTAAACCAATGAAGCCAAATGTATAAAATACTATTATTTTTAAGTTTTTTTTTCTTGATATATTTTTGCACAATTTTCATCTTTGAATCAAGTAGATACATCTTATATAAGAGTCTTGCATCATTTGCATTTGCGCATTTACTTCTAAATCCCCTAAAAGGGTTTATGAGTAGCTGGGAATAATCATTGTGCATTAGGTAAACTGGCCTAGAGGGCAAGTACATGCTGCACCTAATACCTGAGGCTCCCCTGGAAGAGAGCAGAATAATTAAGTAAAGGTAAATAAAATGTGTTGATCTTATTCCAGTTTGTTATTAAATAACATGCACAAGAATTTTAAGTGCACTGTGATGCATGGAATATAATTCTGTAATTTAATCATGAGACCAGTGAAGATATTGGCCTTCACTACCTTTTTAATATTTCAGCGTTTAGTTTATAATCCAGCGTACTGCTTATTTTAGTAGTACTTATTTTGAGGGGGAGCTTCCTATAGTGTTCCTGTAGAACGCTATCTAATCCTATTCTGCGAGATTATCTTACATTGTATTAGTCACTGAATGATAAAAAGCAAATACATCACACTACAAATTAGAACATTACAAATAGATTTAGCACAAAAACACTGCTAATAAATATAATTACTAGTTTATATTGTCACTAAAACATAGAGGTTTAAAAAATAAACTATAAATAGAAACACAATAGTCCAACTAATGATGATACCAGTGGAGGGAAGTCTGCAGGTGTCTGTGAAAAGCTGGATTGGAGTTCAGGGCTTGTCTTTAAGTTGACTTGTCTTTAAGTTGATCTTGTTTTAACCGCAAGAGCAAAAAAAAATGAGCAGCCCATTCCTGAGCATGGTCAATGATGTTTTTGTTAACTTGTGACTCTGTGGCCCCAGGGTGGGCCCACACTCCCCAAATACATGTGTATACACACGCACACAGATTAGGCCTGGGGGAAGGGAAAAAACGTGCTTCCTATTGTTCTGGTCACCTTACTGTCTTAAAGATGGGCTGGGTGTGAATGTGTGCTTGCATGTGTGTGGCACTGGGGGAGGGTTTGCACTGCCTGTGTCCCAGGAGAGAGAGGGCGGCCGAGAGACTTTTATATGCCCCTGTTTGGGCAGCTGTGTGTGTCTGTGTGCATGCTTCAGCAGGCATGTCTGTGTCTGTGTACGTAACCATCTGTGTACATTCCTTGCACATAGTTGGCTTTGTGTGCTCGCATGTGGGTGATTTTGAACGTGTGAGATAAAGAGCGACTTGAGGTGTGTTGTATATTGGGTGGGGCTGACCAGCTGGGCCTTTTTTCAAAAAATGCTTTTTACTAAAACCCGTAACGCTTTGCATACCACCACATTTCCATCAGGATTAAAATAGGACTGCCTTTTATCCTGATGTGAACTCTTAACTCGAAAAACCTCTTTTTATTTTCCAACTAAAACTTTTCCTGTCTGCTTGTGATTGAATAGTTCAACATCTGGTACCCTTATTTCACTGACACTAGTTTCAGCCAAACCTTTTTCCCTTTTTTTCTTCTTCCAAGTGTTGCATGGGCGTATCAAATGTAATACAGTTTATTTTTTGAAAAACAGAAACAGTCTCATCCTTCTCATACCTGAATTTGTTTCTTTATTTCACATCTAAGATCAAAAACCATCAGCATGCGTAAAGCACTACTATTACTCATGCTTAGCCTTTTTTATTCAGAGACCACTGACATAAATTTGTATTTATGCATCATTGATGAGTCTAATGCCCACCGATAGATTGGCGCCCTGTCCTGGGTCTATCTGCCCAGCGCCCGAGACGTTCTCCCCTGGATGGGCATGGGGAACCCCACCGCGACCCTAATAGAGGATAAAGCGGGAGATAATGAATGAATGAATGATGAGCCTAACATATCTGGAAACAATGTTCCCAAGATCAGGTCAAGTTAAAATAATTTATATATTATAAATAAGTGACCCCCCCCCACAAACACACACAGTGTGTCTGTGGTTAAGCTTTATTATTAAGAATAATTACGTAAATTTCAACTTGACAGAGGAAACGTTATTCTACAAATTGGGCTTTGCTCGTTACCTTTAACTGAGCATTAATGCTTTATAAGCAAACATTTACTCCTTAAACAACACATCGTATGTTCAGTGTTTTAGCCACCTGCAATGCCTATATGGCTAGAATAATTTATATAGATTTAAAGATCAGATCTTTTATAAGGCATCAAAACAACTTAGTTAAATTTTCCAAGTTACACATTTTATGTTTGGATATACTTTTTTTTACCCTTACAGGACATGCAAGTTATTATTTTTAGCTGAAGGCTAAAATGTTAATCATTAATGATACAGTATTATGGACAAAATCAAGGCTTCAGCATTTAAATATAATTCTGTGCTCCCACATTTGTGAGGTTTTTAGGACGGAATTTGCCCCTTCCAGAATAACCATATACCTAATCGCCAAGCAAGGTCTAAAGTGAAACTCACATGTTTACAGTGGCCTGCAGAGAGCCCTGACCTCAGCCTTAATGTACTGTATTTATGA
The DNA here is from genome assembly GCA_019802435.1 of Corydoras maculifer. Taxonomy (NCBI): domain Eukaryota; kingdom Metazoa; phylum Chordata; class Actinopteri; order Siluriformes; family Callichthyidae; genus Corydoras; species Corydoras maculifer. The sequence continues at coordinate 113,050 of JAFMOD010000265.1, forward strand.
TGAATTGCAATGAAAATCAGAAGTCAGGTGTTTTAGTGCAACATCAGTGCCATCCCAGAAAATTTTCTTCACAAAACAGTGGATGGGTTCGAGCTGCAAAATGGGCTAGGTGAGAGAATTAAGTGTCCACATGCTTTTGGTGATTAAGTATTCAGACATTACAAGATGATTCGATTCACCCAGGGACGGGTCTTGGATTTTTTTCGTGACCTTAATAAATTCAGCACTAAGAAACACAATAGTGGCTTGAAGTAGACAATGTTAAAACCTTTTAGTTTTGAAGCTCCTCAGCTCTTGTGTGAATGTGTGCATGTCTTTCTCCTGGGACCCGGCAAGGTTCTTGCTAGATGTAAACAGAGTTTTTTGCACCTTTATTTTGTAGACTGAACTAGTGCTTTTTGCACCTTCTTTTTGTAGAGGCGATCGTTGGATTGTGCACCTTGTTTTGTAGCTATTCAGTCGATGGGATTTTCCAAGGAAAGCGGTTGAGTGTAAATGAGTGCATAGGTGCTGGTGGGAGATTGCCAAGTTGCACCGACTTGTGCTGATGTAAATATTTCTGAGACTGTTGAACAGATTTTTACATTTGTATTTTAATTTCTTTTATTAGTCACAAGTCACACATTAGTAGTAGAATTTTGGTTTCTCGAGTTTCTCAGAATAATCCGAGTTTGCGCTTCCAGCTCTCAATTCAGGCCAAGCGTCTGATCCGGGTAGCATTGCTCCCAAGGTAGGATCAGTAAACCTGGTTTAGGCCTGAGAGCAAAAATGTACAGCACGGCAAGCATCCAAATCAATATCTTGTTAAAAAAATTAGATAGAATAGCACAGGTGTTTTGTTTCTGTTTTTTGTTTAATGATGCATATTGTATTGAAGTGTACTAATTACAAAATTGCCAAGTCTTTTGTAAGAGTAGGAAGAAAGGAAAAAAAACACAGCTGACTGATAAAGATGTTTTTTCCTTTTAGTAATCTAAAATCATAGGGATCATAGGCATATCCTGATGCATTGTATTGGGCACATGCTGTTAAGGGTACCAATGCCTGGGGCGCAGGCTGAGCCTGAGCACAAGCAGAGTTGCGCAGCCTCCATTTTGATGGCACAGATTGCATACATAGGCTGCATGCATAGTGAGAGGCCATGCTGCCAATTCATGCCACCTGCTGTACACACAGAATCACTGCAGCCTATGTATTTGCACCATATGCAGCCTGCCACAGATTGTGCCAGCTTTGCAATATAGGGGGGCCTATTTTACTTTACCAAGGGTAATAAGCAAAATTGTGTTTACATTGTTGTAAAGGAAACAAAAGCGTTTGATTTTTATGTTTGTAATATTGCCTAAAGATTGTTTATATATATATATATATATATATATATATATATATATATATATATATATATATATATATATATATATATATATATATATATATAAAATAAAGAAGGGACCAGAGTTGTACATGAAAGGACATATCGTTTTCGTTTTGATGGCTCTAAACATCTGGGCGAGTCTCCACACCCAGTGTAAAGCACCTTCTCACTAGGGATTTTAAGTTTGCATTCCTAAACCATGGCACCTTGGATTAAATCATGATACTGAGTGTAGAGTTATACAGTTGGCAGAAACCCATGTGAGCGTTTACTTGCCCATGGATCTTGCGTTTTTGCAACTGTTACTAAGTCATTTTATGAAAATGCATTATTTCAGGCTGCTTTGTGCTTCTGGGATAGTATCCTTGGCTCGTCAGGAAGGATTGACCACCGCGTGCTGTGGCGTGCTCAGTTTCGACCCACCCACTCTTACACAGGCAGGTGGGCTGGTCAGTCCTCTCTCTGCATGCCTGTACATACCTCTTGAGTTCCGGTGTACCTCAATGTTCTGCCTTCAAACCTAGTTCCTCAATGCGCAGTCGTGAGAACATCCCGAATCTCCGATTTGACGTTTTGTAACATACCTGACGTCGGCAATTACTATATGTACATATACAAAGAGAAATATTCCTTCTTTCGAATGCAGTTTTTTGGGGGGTGGGTAAAATTCAGGAATAGATCCACGACAGCAGGTGTAAATCTTTTATAAAATAAACTAAGAAGATGCAGCGGTCTTGGGCTCATATGGCCTAATTTCACTTTCTATGACTACATTACCTATACAATATGTATAATGAACTATATCTCTCTCTCTATATATATAATGTATATTCTGTAGAAGCACTAATGTTCGTCGTGCACTCACAGCATGAGTCGTAACCCAGAAGCTGCTTCCGAGTCCAGCGCAGCAATGTCTGTTCTATACACCCCTTTACCTAAACACCCAAACCTCCCCTTGCCCACCGTGTCCATGCAGTGATCCTGTTATGCCCGTGCCCATCCTTGCCATTCAGTCTGTGTTCAGAGTGCCAATAACTTTGTGAATCCCTAACTGTGACCCAATATTATTGAAAATAAAATTGCACATTAACTACTGTAAAGAGAAAAAAAGGAAATAAAATCCACCTGGATTACTTAATAAAAACATTTGTAACAAAGCTATGTTTCGAGATTTCCTGTTTTCTATGTGAGCGCGAGAGGTTCTTCTGGGGGCTTCTGGAACCAAGTACTCTTTGGTTCACCAATTCCAAAACATAATTTGTTATAAAATTTATGTTTCTGTTTTTGCATTCATTAGTTCATTTATCTTCTGCTAAATCCTCTACTAAGGTCATGGGGGTTTCCCATGCCCATCCAGGGGAGAACATTTCAAATGCTGGGCAGATACACCCAAGACAGGGCACCAATCTATGGCTGAGCACACACTCAGACCTGTTATAAAGGGGAAATCAAGAGCAGCCAATTTACTTTGAATTCATGTTTTTGGACTCAGAGAGCCTGGAGGAAATCCATGCGGACACAGGGAGAACATAGAAACAACACCCAGATCAGGACTCAAACCTGGATGCCCAGCACCAAGAGCCAAACATGCTAACCACTACCTTGCACCCAGGCCTGTACTAAACTAATCCGCTTAAGATTTTTTTGATGTCTTAATCCAAATCACATGGCAAATTCTAGCTCAGCCTCAAACAAACCTTTATACATTGTGGAGGTTATGCATTGCATACAACAACAGGTCAGGTGGTCCTTATGGTTCTTAAAGGACATATTTCATATCACAGGTCAGGATATTTACTATACACCTCCTGAACTTTGGCAACTCTGCTGTATCAGTATATTTCTTTTGCAGCCGCAACCTATTTTATATTTGATAACTCGTGCCCAAAGTGATAAATGCCAACAATGATTTAACAGATAGGGCATTAAATCAACTCAAGCTGTTCCTCCACTAGGAAATTTTTCAAACTTGACATTTGAAAGACAATATGAGGCCAACCTGAACCGTATTGTAAAAATGTGTTTCCTGCTGTCTTCTGATTAATGCTCTACCAGTAATGCTCTACCAGGGACATGGGGGGGGGGGGTTCCCATGCCCATCCAGGAGAGAACATTTCAAATGCTGATACACCAAGGACAGGGCATCAATCAATCATTTGTCACACTGACAAACTCACACTATATGATGCAATTTAGAGCTTTCAGTTTACCTTAAATCCATGTTTTTGAACTATAGGAGGAAACCGGGGAACCAGGAGGAAACCCACATGGACATGGTCTGTGTGGGAACAGAGAAAATCCCAGATTTGGATTTGAACCTGGATCCCCAGCACTGAGAAGCGAACATGCTAAACACTAAGCCGCTGTGCCACCCAGTTGTGAAAATTAATTCATTCATTCATTCCTTATCTTCTGCTTAATCCATTACTAGGTTTCCCCATGCATTTCCATGGGAGAACAATGCAGGTGCTGGGGAGATGCAAAGTTAAAAAACTAAACTTACACATGGTTGAACTAGATGTATTTTTCTTAAAGCAACTAACAAGTATATGATTGTTGAAGTCAGGGTACAGGGTCAAAAAAGCTCAAGGACCAAACAGGCAACTTTTGATGAACTTTAGGTTTGAACACCCAACCTTTAGCTATTTAGCCCAAGAAATGGATTAGCGCCCTGTTTTGAGTGTATATGCGCAGTGCCTGAAACATTAATTGGATGGGCATGCCACCTTAGTATGGGATTAAGCAGTCAAGATAAAGAGGTAAGACAAAAAAAAACATTCACGAGCTTTTAGACATCAGTGTGTAACAGCTGTGGATTGTTAATTATCTTTTGAAAAACACAATGTGGTGCAAGAAACTTTAAATTTAAAAAGCTGAAAATTATAATAATGAATGCCCACAGATTAATGTGTTTTGAGAAGATAGCGTGTCATTTTTACAAAACCTGAAGTAGTGCAAAACTTGTGACACTCAGTGAGTTATTTTATAAATACACTACCTGAATTAGGACGGCACGGTGGCTTAGTGGTTAGCTTGTTCGCCTCTCAGTGCTAGGGATTCCCGGTTCGAATCCCAATCTGGGTGGAGTTTTCCTCGGTGGGGACCCCCCGCCCCGACCCTAATAGAGGAAAAAGTGAAGATAATGGATGGATGGATTACCTGAATTATTACTACAAAATATAAAATTAATAAAGAACGCTATACAAAGTTTAAATGTTGATTCTGTGCTTTTATGTAGAAGGCAGTGGTATTTGAAACATTACATGGGTAAAGAGAAAAATAGAGGCAATCACTTTGACTAAAAGTTTTATATATATGAAACAGTGTAAAAAGTAAGCCAAAAGCATCCAAATGTATAATTGTTTTGATTTTGAAGATTTCTGATTTGTAGGGGGCTCAGTGGTTATGGCATTGGGCTATCAAGCTGAAGGTTTTGTACCTTCATATCCCAGGTCCACTGAAGTTACCAGTGTGGGTCCTTGAGCAAGGACCTTAACCCTCATTGCTCCAGGGATGTTGTGATTAACCCTGTGTTCACCTTGTAAGTCGCTTTGGATAAAAGTGTCTGCTAAATGACCAAATGTAATGTAATGTAAATGTAATGTATCAATAATGCCTCTCATGTTAAGTCATATTCATTAAAGCAATAAATCATGAGAGGGTATGCAGTAATGGAAGTAAATAATGAGAAAGTGGTATTATTTGCGCCCTGCTGTTACCACTCTTTCCCATGTTTTTTCATTGATTCATTATCTCCCGCTTTATCCTCTATTAGGGTCGCGGTGGGGTTCCCCATGCCCATCCAGGGGAGAACGTCTCGAGTGCTGGGCAAACACCCAGGACAGGGCGCCAATCCATCGCTGGGCACACACTCACTCACACAGACACACTCTATATGGGGCAATTTTGAGAATTCAATCGACTTGATCCATGTTTTTGGACTGTGGGAGGAAACCGGAGAACCTGGAGGAAACCCACGCAGACAAGTGGAGAACATGGAAACTCCACCCAGATGGGGATTCGAACCGGGAATCCCTAGCGCTGAGAGGCGAACGTGCTAACCACTAAGCCACCGTGCCGCCTCTTTCCCATGTTTTATTTACAATAAAAGGGCAGGGGCGGGGCAGGGGTGTTTTTAGGGTTTTGAAACATCAGGGACTTTAGCCAAAATCTCTTATTCCCCCTCTTTCCTCTTTAAAAAGTGCCCTCTCATGAGTGTATTTATCCATTTTTCATACTGCTTTTACATTCATTTTGTTTCATCATTTATTTATTGTGTTGGATAAAATATAATTACATTAGCACATTCTGTTCTAATAAATTATGGATTTGAATGAAAAATTTGAATAAATGAACCTGAGCTTCGGCAGAAAAGCATGAATCCGTTTTACGAGTCAGTTGCAGATGACAGTTTTTTTTTTAAAGGTTTTTGCTTTGAACTACCGTAACTTTGCGACAGTTTGCACCTTTTGACGGTTTCTGAAAGCTGAGAAGCTGCTCTTTACAGCCAACATACAGTTATTACGGTAACTTTACTACAACTACTGGCAAAAAAATATGTCTCCCTCAAACACACACAGAGTTTGGAAGCACAAACAGCTGACGGTGACTCCATCGTTCGGTCCCGCTGCTGGAGGAGCTGGGCACACACTCACTCACACAGACACGCACGCATACACACTATATATGGGGCAATTTGGAGAACTCAATTGACTTGATCCATGTTTTTGGACTGTGGGAAGAAACCCACGCAGACACGGGGAGAACATGGAAACTCCACCCAGATGGGGATTCGAACCGGGAATCCCTAGTGCTGAGAGGCAATCGTGCTAACCACTAAGCCACCGTGCCGCCAATCTGTATTTCATGATTTAAAATAACGTATTGTAGTCCACGTATTGAAACAAATGTGAGAGGTGAGTATTATTGTCAGTAATGTAACTGATCAGATTTAAAGACCCAAACTACCTGTTTATAATAAAGCATGAGAGATATAAGGGGCATGCTTTTTGTGAATAAATACACAGTAAAAAAAAATACACCTCTTTCCCATGATTTATTCACAATAATGCACAAACACAAGTGCCTTATTGCTTTATATAACCGTTACAAACACACTATAATATAAAACAAGGTTTGATTCATAAATGCGTTTATGGAAAGCAAAATCATTGATAAACTGGTCTTCTGCGACATAATTAAATCCAGTTTTTAACAGGATTTCTCTAACAATCAAATTACAGAACACTGCCTCAGGAATTTTGTTGTTTATATTAATCTGTATTTTATTATATAAAATAATGTATTGTATATCATGCATTGATACGAATGTGAAGTGCTCAGAGGTGTGTGTTATTGTTAATAACTTCAAGGCTGGACAAATGAATCAGCCAATCAGATTTAAGGACCGGAACAAACTAGTGTATAAAATACATTACAATACATTCATTCATTCATTATCTTCCGCTTTATCCTCTATTAGGGTCGCGGTGGGGTTCCCCATGTCCATCCAGGGAAGAACGTTTTGGGCGCTGGGAAGATAGACCCAGGACAGGGCGCCAATCTATCGAAGGAAACCCACACGGACGCGGGGAGAACATGGAAACTCCACCCAGATGGGGATTCGAACCGAGAATCCCTAGCGCTGAGAGGCGAACGTGCTAACCACTAAGCCACCGTGCCGCCCATTACAATACAGTTGTGCTACAATTTGCTTGAATAACAACAACTCAATAGATGGTATCATATAGTAAAATGGTGTGTTATGATATTTTGAAGTATTTTGAAAGATTATGTAAGATTATAGTTTTAATGATACACAATTGAAACATTTTACACTTTATATTTTTAACCAGACACTAATTTCCTCTTCTTAAATACTTGTGAAAAACAATCCTTAGTGCAGGAAATACCAGTCATTTCTACAGAAGTCTCCACCTCAGAAGAAGATGGCTGGGCTGGGGTTATCAGGTTCACCCCACCCTTTTGTGTGTGTGTGTGTGTGTGTAGGTAATGTCTGCAATACAAAGACTGCACAAAACCTCTCAATGCTTATTTTTTTTCACTTCGCTCAGTGTCAAGAAGGACAGACTGTCCCTCTACTCATCTTACACTTTTTCTTTTATTCCTGATTTGCAGTAAAGAAGAAGGCAGATAACATGTTCTGGTTCTTTAGCTTAATCTTCTATGCAAGCAAATTTCAACACACACACACACACACACACACACACACTGTTGACACATCTGCTGCATCATCTACACACACACACACACATCCATCCATTCATTATCTTTCACATTATTCTCTTCAAGTGTCATATCTTCAAGTATCCTCAGTTCCCCATGCCCATCCAGGGAAGAACATTTTGGGCGCTGGGCAGATACACCCAGGACAGGCACCAATCTATCACTGGGCATACACCCACTCACACAGACAAACACACTCTATATGGGGTAATTTGGAGAATTCAAATGACCTTGATCCATGTTTTTGGACTATGAGAGAAAACTGGAGAACCCGGAGGAAACCACGCAGACACGGGGAGAACAAGTAAACTCCACCCAGATTGGGATTTGAACCGGGAATCCCTTGTGCTGACAGGCGAACGTTCTAACCACTAAGCCACCATGCAGCCCACACACACAGCATTTAGTGGCAATTTAGAGCAGTCACATTACCTTAGTTATATATTTTTAGACTGTGGGAGGAAACTGGAGAACCCAGAGAAAACCTATTCTAACAAGGGAATAACATGGAAACTCCCCCCAGATTTGCATTGAAACCTGGATCCCCAGAGCTAAGAGGCAAATGTGCTAAACACTAAGCCACCGTGCTGCCCCATGTAATGCTTTATTTAATGCAATTTGTAAAATATTGTCTTCATTTTGTCTCACCATGTAACAAATAGCAATTCTGTTTGTTAAATATGAACAAATTTGAAATTCAATGCATGCGACACATCTTCAAAGGCTGAGACAAAGGTATTATGTATTTCGCAAATTAGGCAACTGATTTTGATGGTCAAAAAGTTTTTTTCTAAAGGTATTGTAGATTCTAACATCAGTTTTTAATAATAAAAAAAAAACCTAATGTGGACCTCAGAACACATTTTCAATGTTTTTTTTTTTTATCTTTTTTGTCTTTTAATCTTAACTTGCTATTGTTTCTTAACAAAATAATATATAGCTTTTATTTGGATAATACAATTTCATTTTGTTTGTGTATTTTGCACATGTTCTTTACTTTTAGAATATTTACATTTTTCCAGCTCTATATCAGCAGCATGTTTAAGGTTTCATTATGAACATTATGAAAGCATTTTCATTTAAATTGTATTCAATTACTGGAGATGTTCTCTCAGTACATAGCCTGTAAGGTTTGGAGACACTGATCATATGTCAGTAAACTTTCACACACATAAACAAGTTCAGTTAATGGATTTTTTCGTACCTCAGACTTGGGGGAGCATACACTTTGTAAATAGAAATTCATGCAATGTTTAGGTGTACATGGGAATTTGAACCCTCAGGTAAAAACACAACTGCTTTCGCTGCAATGACCTGAAGCAACAGTGCTTTTTTAGCAGTGTTGTAGATCCAAAACAGAGGAGTGATTAAGCACAACATATTATATAACAAGCATTGATGTTATTAAAAAATATAGTAAAAAAAAAAAAAATATATATATATATATATATATATATATATATATATATATATATATATATATATATATATATATATATATATACATATATATATATGGCGGCACGGTGGCTTAGTGGTTAGCACAGTCGCCTCTCAGCACTAGGGATTCCCGGTTCCCGGTTCCATCTGGGTGGAGTTTCCATGTTCTCACCGTGTCCGCGTGGGTTTCCTTCAGGTTCTCCGGTTTCCTTCCACAGTCCAAAAACATAGATCAAGTCAATTGAGTTCTCCAAATTGCCCCATATAGGGCGGCACGGTGGCTTAGTGGTTAGCACATTCGCCTCTCAGCGCTAGGGATCCCGGTTCGAATCCCCATCTGGGTGGAGTTTCCATGTTCTCCCCGTGTCTGCGTGGGTTTCCTCCAGGTGGCTTAGTGGTTAGCACATTCGCCTCTCAGCACTAGGGATTCCCGGTTCGAATCCCCATCTGGGTGGAGTTTCCATGTTCTCCCCGTGTCTGCGTGGGTTTCCTCCGGGTTCTCCGGTTTCCTCCCACAGTCCAAAAACATGGATCAAGTTAATTGAATTCTCAAAATTGCCCCATATAGAGTGTGTCTGTGTGAGTGAGTGTGTGCCCAGTGATGGATTGGCGCCCTGTCCTGGGTCTGTCTGCCCAGCGCCCGAGACGCTCTCCCCTGGATGGGCATGGGGAACCCCACCGCGACCCTAATAGAGGATAAAGCGGGAGATAATGAATGAATGAATGAAAATTGCCCCATATAGAGTGAGTTTGTGTGAGTGAGTGTGTGCCCAGTGATAGATTGGCGCCCTGTCCTGGGTGTTTCTGCCCAGCGCCCGGGACGTTCTCCCCTGGATGGGCATGGGGAACCCCACCACATTACTAATAGAGAATAAAGCGGAAAATAATAAATGAATGAATGAATATATATATATATATATATATATATATATACATATATATATATATATATATATATATATATATATATATATATATATATAATTAAATAATTCCAAATGCTGTGACCGCTTCACAGCTTTCACGGTTCCCAGTTGTGCCCCTTCCAGACCTGTATTTTCTTATTAAAGCATGTGACCAATCACATTTCAGCATCAATGGTTGTGAGATGTTGTATCTACTAAACACAGTTAAATGCAGTGGAGAAAAAAAATCACACATGGAGATGTAGTATTATGGAATTGGATCTCGACTAGCATTAAAATACCATCACAGAGTAGAACATTTGCAAAAATCAATGAATACTTATATTTATACAATATTTTAGACAATATGTTAGATATTATGTTTTAGTGTTTATGCCATAATGTCAAGACAGGAATCCAATCCATCAGTGGGCACACATGCACACACACACACACGGACCAGGCTACACTGCTAATATATGCTGCACACACACACACAAAACATTTAGGCACAATATATATGTAGGGGTAATTACACTTACATTACATTTGGTCATTTAGCAGACGCTTTTATACAAAGTGACTTACAAGGTGAGCACAGGGTTAATCACAACACCTCTGGAGCAATGAGGGTTAAGGGCCTTGCTCAAGGACCCACACTGGTAACTTCAGTGGACCTGGGATTTGAACCGCCAACCTTCAGATTTATAACCCAACAACCTAACCACTGAGCTACCATCACCCCTACCATCACCCCCATCACCCATAATGTAATTATGCACAGTCACTTCACCTTAATGCCATGTTTTTGGAATGTGGGAGAAAACTAGAGAACCTGGAGAAAATTCATGCAAACAATTTTTTTTATTCATTTTTTATTACAGGGCGGCACGGTGGCTTAGTGGTTAGCACGTTTGCCTCTCAGCGCTAGGGATTCCTGGTTCGAATCCCCATCTGGGTGGAGTTTCCATGTTCTCCCTGTGTCCGATTGGGTTTCCTCCGGATTCTCCGGTTTCCACCCACAGTCAAAAAACATGGATCAAGTGAATTGAGTTCTCCAAATTGTCCCATATAGAGTGTGTCTGTGTGAGTGAGTGTGTGCGCAGCGATAAATTGGCACCCTGTCCTGGGTGTATCTGCCCAGCTCCCGAAACGTTCTCCCCTGGATGGGCATGGGGAAGCCCCTCCCCTCGACCCTAATTTAGGATAGAGCGAAAGATATTGGATGGATAATTTTTAATTACAGTGTGTGTGGCAGTAGCAATATTGCATGAGTAAAAACTCTCATGCTACATACATGCAGCGTTGAAATCACTACAAAAACATTAAAGGCAGTATTGCGCACAGAACGCTGTTCAGGCGGTATTAGAATGGACGCGTGTGGAGACATGATGGAGCTGTACTGTTCAACAGTGTGAACTGGAGGCGCGACTTCACCCGGCTTGATGTGTCAGGCGGAAAACAGCTGGATTCTCACCGTATAAGGCCACAGGAAGCAACGCGCGCCTTAACAACCCATATTAGGGCATCAATGCTGACGACACTGTCGAGCCTAATATGGATCCCGGAAGTGGAGCCCGCCTTCGCGTTGTGGTGTTTTCCATCGAAACGGATGTACCATATATGGACACGAGAGAAACCGAAGTATGAAAGTCAAGAAAGGAAGTGAACCACGAAAAAACAAAGCTACGAAAACTAGTGAAACACGAGAACACGCCAAGCACCAATAATACAGTTGTTTACATCACTGCTATTAAAAAGCTTAATACAATCAACAGATCAGTACAATTTTGCATGCTATACAATCACGGAGGTTCTATAATGTTGAATGCCGCACCCCCCCTTTTTTTTTACAACATGTAGAGACTGTATGTAATGTTAGAGGCCATATTACTTATTACATCATTGTGCTTTGTAAACAATAAACATAAACTTAATTGTGTATCACCCAAGAAGACTCACACCTTATTTAATGAGGCCATATGTGATCCATGCTCTTCACCATCAAATACATCCACCATCAATGGCACAGACTTTTACATACATTCTTTTAATATGCAAAACTATTTATCATCCCTGCACTAATATCAATAAAACTCCACACATTATCTATCAGGATCTGCCATGTTGACGGATTAGTATATTCAATTAAAATGTATCGGTGACTTTCATGTGAACAAGTGGTTTGTTTTCAAACTGCCATACAATGAGTACAGAGAAATTAAGTAAAATGAGCCTGGTTATCCTGGTTTTTGATGAGCCAAATAAACTTAGTGATTATTGATTAAATGTATTTAAATAAGTACATTTATTATTAGGATACTAAGAATTTAATCCACATACAACAGGCATTAAGTTAAATATCACATGCTATGATTGGAGAATGTGCTCTGTATTATTACTACATTTACATTTACATTTAGTAGACCCTTTTATCCAAAGATATCTGTACGTTAAATTACGTTAATTTTTAGTCAAAATAATTGCTTCATTTAAATAGATAGATAGATAGATAGATAGATAGATAGATAGATAGATAGATAGATAGATAGATAGATAGATAGATAGATAGATAGATAGATAGATAGATAGATAGATAGATAGATAGATAGATAGATAAAACACAGTAATAATACCATCATTTCAAAAAGTACAAATAGTTATAATAAATAGTACAAGATGAGATACACAATCATTTCGCAACCAAATTCCTTGTGTGTGTAACATACTTGGCAAAATAAATCTGATTCTGATTCTGAAATAAGGAAAAATAAAACAAAGTATAAACGCAATTAAGCCTATTTACTGTACAGTAGATGGATGGCAGTGCAGTAATTAACCATTAAACAGGAATAACAAATGTATAATGTATGGATTGAAATGTATAATGTATGATGTATATTTGTGCAGTCATTTGTAACAGATGCAAGACACCTCATTAAGTTGCGGTGTTCTTGTTTAGAAAGAATACATTCTTGTTTGATTATATACAAAAAATCCACTGCGTCGGAAAAACGTGTTAAACTGTGGCTCCGTCATGAAACCCCCACGAAATACAATAACGCACAAAAATGCTCGAGCAGCCGCCGAAAGGCTGCGCGAGGTCGTGAGGCGCCTGCGCGCGCTGGCATGGTGTATTTTCCAGGAAGCCACTTTTATGGGTGGAGCTCTGCTGTCAGTCATGGCGCCTACGTCACCAAAAGTAGATAAAGCTTGCAGTCGGGCGCGTGGGATTTAGTTCATGGACTGTTCCGCTCGAGTGACAGACGGAGGAATTCGCAAACAAAAGACGAAGCAGAAAAACTCCGAGCCAAACTATAAGTCCAGACCTGTAAACCTGTAAATACAGCCTACAGATGGACAGCTGTACCGAGGCAAAGCGGATCATGGTGCAGGCGCTCAGCAAGATGTATAGTTCCCGCAGTCAGCGCGGTGGCCTGTCGCTCCACCGGAGCCTGCTGCTCACGCTGGTCATGAAAGCCGCCAGGGACACGTACCATTCCGCCCGCCTGCTCAGCGACGAACAGTCCGCGATGACAGTGACTGCAGTAGACGCGTGTCGGACAGACGAGCCGATGGAAACGAGCACCGCGCCCGAGAACAGCTGCACTCTGAAAGAAGACAGTCCTGTTAAACCGTATTCTTCCGAGAGCAAAGTCGACAAAGAGAACTGTACCATGGCTGCGGGACAGTCCAGGAAACGGAGAGGAAAGAGCTGCTCGGAGCCAGAGTTTCTGCCCTGTAAGAAGGCAAAACTGGAGTCGGGGGAGATGAGGCGGGTGCTTCAGGACGCCTCAGCGCGCGGTAATTCAGCTCAGTGCGCCAGAGACTCGGACACTATGCCATTGGCGCTTATCACGCTGACCGTTGCGACGTGTTGAACGTGTCGGACCTGGTGATTCAGGGAGTTAGAAAGTGTTTAGTGCCAGAGCGCACGGGGTGCGCGCGCTGAAACGTCGGAGTGTCCAAACAGCGAAACGCACGGGACCTCACCGCCGGTTCATGCTCTCTGCCAGTTGTGTTCGGTTTATACAACCAAATGACTGGACGTCAGACCCCACAAAGGCGAAGTGAGTTCACGGGTGCTTTGTGACTGCGTCATGGAGTGACAGCTGATTCATCGAGGAGTAGCTGTGTTGGAAACTCCACAGAAGTCACTCATCAGGAAGTGGTGTTATGACGGAGACATGAGTCAGGGTGCTTATCGTGTCTGATCTAAGGACTGATTCACTTCTGAAGGCAGGAAATCGAAGGCTTTAAAGACTATGGAAAACAAAGAAAGCTTGATTATTTATTTCCACTGTTACATCTAGGCACTGTGTGCATTATCCGTGTGTTATTTGTTCATAAGCTGCTCAACTGCCTTTGCGGTTTGAACTACCTCATGTTTTGTAGAATAAATTTATTGAAGTGACGAAAACATCTGTGTGCAATTTCTTTAGCCAAACTTTTGTATTTGTTTTACCCGGAAGGTTGCCTGATCTACTGTAGGTAATAAGCCTATAAAATAAAGTTAAAAAAATTTTGGTTATTAGTTTAGCAGTAGCGACGTAAACAAAGAAATATTCAAATCCATTAGTTACTTAAAAGTAACAATACAGTAATGTAAATTATTCAGTATATACCTAATGGTATACCTGTATGAAACGTCAGCTATAGGAGACAACAAATTGTGGTTACTGATAAAGTATAACTACAATAATGATCTTACTATAATAAGTGAGAGATTATAGGAGGGAAAAGGAAAACAAACAATTTTTAGGTTTTAAATTCTTTTTACATTTAATTGAAGGAAAGACTGTCTTATGTACACAATTATTGTGTATAAAATCAGTTTTGTCAAGCTGTTAACAACTCATAACTAGAAATGTGTCAGAAGTGCACAATACATTTTGTAAAAAGCCAAAAATGGTAGAACTGCTGGTTTTAGTTCTTGAATAAATGTATTTGGCTACCATCTGATTCAAGTATTCAAGTATTTTATTTGTCATTCCACAATATAAAGTACAGTACAGTATATGTGGAACGAGACAGCGTTCCCCAGGAACAAGGTGCTACATATAACAGCTACCACACAACCAACATAAAGTGCACATGTGCAAACACAAGGATCACAATAAATACAGGACGATACACAGTACAGTAAACAATAAACATTTATACATTTATATGATCTACATTTAGCCAAATAATGCATCTGAATACAGACTGCACAAAATCCCAAAGACGCCTCACAGTAATTACATCTCACTCTTTAGTAAAAGTTTTGAAGCTGCTTGTGGTTTTTACATGACATGACTTCTTTCTACTTAAAATGTAAACATATAATAATAATAATAGTCATGTTACTGCTTGTCATTCATAAAACAGTATCTAAGGTGTTATCATCAACATATACACAAATACTTTGCAACATTCAATCAATCATTCATTATCTTCTGCTTAAATCTTTACTAGGATCACATTCAGGGAAGAAGATTTAGAGCACTGGGCAGATACACCTATGGACAGTGAATCATTTTATTGCTGGACACACACACACCAACACACACTATATGGGGCAATTAGGAGCATTCAATTTACCTTGCGGGCGGCAAGGTGGCTTAGTGGTTAGCACATTGGCCTCTCAGCACTAGGGATTCCCCATCTGGGTGGAGTTTCCATGTTCTCCCCGTGTCCGCATGGGTTTCCTCCGGGTTCTCCGATTTCCTCCCACAGTCCAAAAACATGGATCAAGTCAGTTGAGTTTTCCAAATTGTCCCATATAGAGTGTGTTTGTGTGTCTGTGTGTATTCTGTGTGTGTCCAGCGATGGTGCCCTGTCCTGGGTGTATCTGCCCAGCGCCCGAAACGTTCTTCCCCCACCGCATCCCTAATATAGGATAAAGCGGAAGATAATGGATGGATGGATGGATGGAATTTACCTTGCATCCATTTTTTTGGACTGTGGGAGGAAACCTGAGAACCTGGAGGACTCCCACTGGGACACAGGGAGAACATGGATGATTAATCTTTAAAAGTAACCAGCAACTAAAACTTAGTAAAAGGGCAAAAATCATAAAGTTTTTGAACTTTTTTATATGTGGCCACCCACTTTACAAAAAATACCGACTTTATCTGGGAATATGCTGATTTTTAATAGATAGCACAAAAAAAAAAAAAAATATATATATATATATATATATATATATATATATATATATATATATATATATATATATATATATATATATATATATATTTATTCATTCATTCATTATCTCCCGCTTATCCTTTATTAGGGTCGCGGTGGGGTTCCCCATGCCCATCCAGGGGAGAACGTCTCGGGCGCTAGGCAGATAGACCCAGGACAGGGCGCCAATCCATTGCTGGGCACACACTCACTGGGGGGGGGGGGGGGGGGGGGGGGGGGGGGGGGGGGGGGGGGGGGGGGGGGGGGGGGGGGGGGGGGGGGGGGGGGGGGGGGGGGGGGGGGGGGGGGGGGGTATATATATATATATATATATATATATATATATATATAAATTTTTTTTTTTTTTTTACAAACGTAAAGTATTGTTCATTTAAAACTAGCAAAAGTGCATACTGAATGAGTAAAAAGTATATGTATATAGGCGGCACGGTGGCTTAGTGGTTAGCACATTCGCCTCTCAGCGCTATATATATATATAGCACACGGAGGCCTTTTACTCATTCAGTATGCACTTTTGCTAGTTTTAAATGAACAATACTTTACGTTTGTAAAAAAAAAAAAAATGTGAGGCATTCTAAGTTTAATTTGCTCTTGTCTGGCAACCATACGAAGATAACAATGTGACCGGAGGAAGACGGATTCGGAGCTGAAAGAACTAGGTGTTTTCTTGGAAGGAAGCTAGTAGTGCTGTTAATGTATCTGAAGAACAATGGAGCTTCTCGGGCGGCTCGTTTGCGTCTAATTACTAATCTATTTGACATTCGGGAATCCAAAGGCAATTTTCCATGCTTCCTCTGGCGTCATTCTCGCTTCTCTGTAGTCTTTCAGTCAGAGTTAGGAATAGATTCAGAATAGATTTAGAATACCACACACCAGCAGACTTCTTCGGCTATTCCCTGTGGACATTATATTCTCTTTATGTCCTATTTATAGCAAGTTCAAGCACAGACTACAATCTAAGAAAAAAGAACAATGCACAGGAGGACGAGATTTATAAAAGTGGAAGCAGTTTACACATCTGGCCTGATTTATAAAAGCAGTTTACACATCTGGCCTGCATTCAAAACCTAAAACTTTGCATTGCTCTTTTTGTTTAATAAGGCATTAAAACACCCAATATTAGAGTGTACGTTTGATTTATTTTAAACTTTAATTAAAAAAAAAAAAAAAAAAAAAAAAACTAAATCAAAATGCAGACAAAATCCTAGGCAGTTTGCTGTATATGTATCATTTTTACGCACTCACATAACACTATAAGTGAACAATTATAAAGGTTTAACTAGATTTTTAATTTTATTTCACTTTTATAAACTAGGAATTAAAACATGTAGACAACACTTAATTAATTTATACATGAAAGGTGATCAGGGTCAAGTCAGCCCTGGTAATAATGCAAATCACCCAAACATAACAAATATCAGAATGCAAGAACAGGAAATCTAAGTACATAACATCTCAACCTGCAAGTTTGTCAAAAATATTACGATGACAATGTTAGCCTGGACAATGGCCTAAACCAATCATTTATGCATTCATTAGTCATTCTGCTTAATCCTCTACTAGATTCTTCCAGGGGAGAACATTTCAGGTGCTGGGAAGATACATCCAGGACAGCTAGGCACACTCTTTCGCACAGACACACAAAAATACACACTATATGGATTTAGAGCGTTTATTTTACCTTGAATCCATGTTTTTAGATTATTCACTGGTTCCTTGTTGTGCACAGGTGTCAATATCAATGTCTTTGCTGATTTTTTATTAACAATAAAATGGGGACACAACAAAATCTTTATAAGGATTGTGTTAATCCATAAACATCAGTGGAATGAGAGACTATTATAATTTGATAAGCGTGCAGTGCACAGTAACCTTATTCCATTAACTGCTCAATCAGTCTGCCAAAATAATTGTCTATAACTAAAAAGTTTCCTAGTCGCTAGCATTGTGGAAAAAGATGATTGTTAGTCTGATTACAGTTTTTCACAATTGCTAAAACACTAAACTCTGTTGTCTAAACCAAATGCTCAGTGTCTTAAACATCCACCCATTATCTTCCACTTTATCCTCTACTAGGGTCACGGTGGGGTTCCCCATGCCCATCCAGGGCAGAACATTTCGGGCGCTGGGCAGATACACCCAGGACAGGGTGCCAATCTAATGCTGGGCACACTCACTCTATACGGGGAAATTTGGAGAATTCAATTGACCGTAATCCATGTTTTTGGACTGTGGGAGGAAACCGGAGAACCCAGAAGAAACCCACGCAGACACGGGGAGAACATGGAAACTCCACCAAGATTGGTATTCGAACCGAGAATCCCTAGCGCTGAGAGGCGGATGTGCTAACCACTAAGCCACCTTGCCGCCCTGTCCTAAACATATTTTTTACATTGCATGTAGTAAGATACAACTTACACCCACTTTTTCCACCCAATTTTCACCCACTAAAACACATTTTGCACTGTGATACATTTTGAATGCATAATGGTAAGCACAGGTAGCAAAAGTAAAACTCAAATACAGCACAGGTATCACAACTTAAACTCAGGCACTCTAAATTGATTACACATGTGAGGAAAGATGCAAAGAAACCAGTATAAGCCAGTACAAGAGGGCCTGGTCGTTGAAGTTTCACTATGAATAAAAACAGTCAGACAAGCACAGTAAGGGTAGAGGAAGAAAAAAAGTTGTAAAAGTAGTTTGTAAATTGGGTTTTGTGTTTACAGTTTGGGGAAATGGATGCATGGTTTCTAGAACTATATCTTGGCATTGAGAAAAACTATTAAAAGCTGTATACACACATACTACATGGACCAAAACTAGCCACCACTTGAAAATTCCTGCTGACAGTTAGCACTGGGATCAGTGTGGGGTCATAGCAAGAGACAGGATGCCACAGGAAGACAGACAAAAGAACCAACCTTACCTTGCTGCCATAAACGAAAACACCCCATAGGAATTACAAAGCATCAGCCCTGACATCTGGAATCACACCACTCATGTGTGCTCCACCAATCTACATATCAGTAAGGAAAGGTCATTCCATCCTGAGACAATGTAAGCATGATAGCTAAAGAGTCGGAACTGACATGTAAAAGTTGTGTGCGCATATTTTTTTGTGAATTTGTGTGTTTCTGAAAGGCCTTGTTTTAAATTAAAGTCCACTGTGAAGCAGGATTGATGGCAACCGGAAAGTGCCCTTATAGTGTGGCAATAATAGCCAGTTTTGAATACATCACTTGCCTATCTTCAGCAATATCGTTGCTACGATCAGTGTGTTTGCTGCAGTAGGGCTGATACCCGGAAATGGAAAAGAGTGTGATTAATCACTTTCACCCAATGGGAGCCTCATCCAAAACCTGGTGGGCAGGTGAGCAGGACCAGAGCAGGTGAGCAGGACCAGACACGAGACCTTCTTACTCTGCATAAGGTGCAAGATTGAAAGAAAAAGGCTTTTCATTCTGTAAAGCTGCTTTGTGACAATGTACTGTTGTAAAAAAGTGCTATATAAATAAATAACTTGAACTTGCCAGATTGTAGTGTCCATTAAAGCCCAAGAGGAGATAAATCACTTACATTTGGTCATTTAGCAGGCGCTTTCATCCAAAGCGACTTACTGTACAAGGTGACAACAGGGTTAAACACAACATCCCTGGAGCAATGAGGGTTAAGGGTCTTGCTCAAGGACCCACATTGGTAACTTCAGTGGACCTGGGATTTGAACCGCCAACCTTCAGATTGATAGCCCAACACGCTAAACACTGAGCTACCACTTCCCGTCACTTAATGACAACCTGTAGCAGCAGGAACACGGAACAAGCAGCATGGTACCATGGTTATAAGGCCATGAAATAATGTTGAGTGCCATTTTTTTGGTGGCTTCATCAAACCTTATAACATTTAAATTTTATCTACCGGATCTGGACAAAGTGAAAGCTAATAAATTACTGCATTGTAGAAAATTTTAATTGGACCATTGCACCATAATGTCAATCAGTTTGAGTGGTTTGGGTTTTGCTGGGAGTGTGCACCTACAACCAGCTGGCTGTCACAGGTGCCTGGGGCACCTGTCCCTCATTAATGTACTTATGGACTCCGTTGGGTGATTATCCCCGCGCAGGCTTTTATCTGTGGGAACGTTTTCATCCAGCGGACTGGTGTACGCATTCTTCTCCGCTTAGCCGTTCCCAGAAAACGCTCACAAGGCTCAAGCAGCGTACGCATTCCTTCCCTCATAGCCGATCTCCCGGGGAAGAGCGAGCTTCTAACACTGGCCATTTGTTAGGGCAATAAAACCAGCCCTAACAGAAGGCATGGAAGTGTAGTGTACTTTAAATAAACTTTATTTTTTTGATTTACTGTAAATAAACTTTATTGCAGTTTATTTACATGTCACCAGTCACTAAAGTTGAACTGACAGAACAAGGCCAGTGAACCAAATTAGGTAAATTGGACATTTGGTGTTTTAAACTTGTATTTCTCTTTCTTTATTCCTTCTATTTTACATCCTGGGCTTTGAAATGTAGAATCATCTGAAGCCACCATTTAATGGAAAGAAACCCACAAAGGTAACATATTTGAAGCTGTTTTGTACAAGTGATGGGTTAAAATCCTCAAACCTAATAAGCACGACGAAGTTGTAGATGTTTAGCTGCAGTTTTTGCTGCATAGTACAACCGGTACACAAAGCCAAGGTTCACATAATTTTACCACACACAGATATGAAATATTAGATCAGTTTCCTAAAAAACTAAATGAGCAAGTAAAATATTTTTATATTATACACTCACACACACATACACACATCTCTGGGGTGGCATGGTGGCTTTGTGGTTAGCAAGCTTGCCTCTCAGCACTGGGGATCCATGTTCCAATCTGAATCTGGTTTCCATGTTCTCCCCGTGTCTGCATGGTTTCCTTCAGGTTCTCTGGTTTCGTCCCACAGTCCAAAAAATGGATTTAAGGTAAATTGGATGCTCTATATAGTAAAGCATGTATCATATATCATATAGTATGTTTGTGTGTGTGTGAGTGAGTGTTTCCAGCAATAGATTGGCTCCCTGTCCTGTGAGTGTCTGTCCAGCACCTGAAACTTTCTGTATAGGCATGGGGAAACCGCCCACGACGGTAGACTATAGTAGAGGATTGAGCAGAATGAATGAATGAATGAATGAATGAATCAAATTTTTATTTATCCATGCATCCATGCATTATCTTCTGCTTTATCCTCTACTAGGGTCGCGGTGGGGTTCCCCATGCCCATCCATGGAAGAACGTTTCGGGCACTGGGCAGATACACCCAGGACAGGGCGCCAATATATCGCTTGGCACACTCACTCATTCACTCACATTCTATAGGGCAATTTTGGAGAATTAAATTGACCTGGATCCATGTTTATGGACTGTAGTAGGAAACCGGAGAACCCGGAGGAAACCCACGGAGAACGTGGAAACTCCACCCAGATTGGGTTTCGAACCAAGAATCCCTAGCGCTGCGAGGCGGACGTGCTAACCCCTAAGCCACTGGTCCGCCCTCACCTTTTTATCTTCCACTTAATTCTCTCTTAATTAATTCTCTATGAGGGGTTCCCTGTGCCCATCCAGGGGAAAATATTTCAGGCGCTGGGCAGATATGGACAGGGTGCTAATCCATCACTAGTCACACACACACTCAGACACACACACTCACTCTCTCTCTGTCTCTCTCACACACACTCACACACAGATATATATATATATATATATATATATATATATATATATATATATATATATATATATATATAGGCATTCTGACTGTAAGGTGCATTTGTGTCCAGAAAATTATAGACTCTGTGTTATCACAAAATTACTTTTGTAAAATCATGGACACAGACCATTACATTATTTACAAATTAGTACACAGTAACAGCAAAGCAAGTTGTACTGTGACTGAAACAAGTTAAAAAATGTAAGTTAATTATATAGCCAAATGTAGGTGAACATGCATTTTCAAAATTAGATAACTAAAATTAGATTGCAAAAATAGTAGCAGATAGAACTTAAGTGGCATAAATTTTCTTTCCTAAAGTCTTCATAAATCCTTACTAAACTAGGCAAAAATCTATATGGTTACAAACTTGTGAACACCCTCCTGTGGAGTGAAGGTTTGAAAATAGACACAAATTTTAAATGGATGCTCTTGCTTTTTAAAATAGGAAGGCCAAGATACACATATAAATTGTGCAAGTATGAAATCCACATACTACAGTATTGGCTATACAGTGAATTTAAATATTTTAAAGGTACATATAAAATGAGGAAGCAATAAAGTACAGCCATGTAACATACATTCCCTTGTTTAAGTTAACAACAAACGGTTGTTCCAAGTTATTTTTATTTGTTTTTATTTAACAGAAAGCT
The DNA here is from genome assembly GCA_019802435.1 of Corydoras maculifer. Lineage (NCBI taxonomy): Eukaryota > Metazoa > Chordata > Actinopteri > Siluriformes > Callichthyidae > Corydoras > Corydoras maculifer. The sequence continues at coordinate 135,613 of JAFMOD010000265.1, forward strand.
TTTTTTTTCCTTTTTTCGATGTGTCCTGAACATAGTGTTGAAGTAAAAGAAACAGAAACAAACCAATTTCAATTTGCACCAAAATGCGATCAGCATCAGCTCTTTAGATTTTTTTGGTCATTTTTAAAAATTTTGTTTGAAAAATAGAAAGGAACATGATGCTTTTAAAAACATTTATCTATACTCATCTTTCAATAATACTATTCTTTTTTTTAAGTCCTGAAGATGAAGTTCCACGGTGTGGCATGCACATAGCACATGCATTTCTGAAAGTTAAATACTTTCATGTATTTTGTTCTGAAAACCTTTTTTTCTTCTTCTTAATTTTTTTGGGTTTTTGACATTTTCTTTTCTTTTATTATGGTGGATTTTACATTTGCTGGTTACCATTGTGTAAGAAGTTTGTTTGATGACAGTCAGGGGTAAAATTGTTAGTAACACTCTGTAATGACAGTGAGAATGAAAGGTGGACTGGTGCTTTGCATGCCTGAACACACTACACACAGTCTAAAATCGTAAATAAACAAAAATTAAATGAGCTATATATGATTGTGCATGCAAAATGATTACACTCTCCCTTTGTGCTACTTTTGGCTCCCACTTGCATTATAAGGTTGGCATTATATCTTTGTAAAAACATTTTATTTCAGTGGCAAATAAATCTTCTGAATACTAAAATTAATTTGCCAGAAAAAAGAGCAACATAGGAACAGACAAAAATATCCTATTCACTCCAGAGTTTCTTTCACAGAATTTGTTCAGGTGTTTAAGAAGCTGGCTCTGTTTGTAGACAGTGTTTTAATTTATTTTGCCTCAAGAATTTACTTCTTCATACCTCAAGCAGGAACCTAAAATTCATAGTGAAGAATCGAAGACTGAATCAATCAAATGACAGTAAAAAGATCTCAGTACATACATTAAAATTTTAAATATAGTTTCTGTCTAATAAATTATGCCACATTAGTAATAAAAATGTTAATCATGGAAAAGTTACAAACTTAAATGTGCAATGATGCTTTTTTACACTTGAGTGCTTATCTGATGTGTATTATAACTAAAAGAGCATCACTCTTCAGGTGGCTTAGTGGTTAGCACATTCGCCTCTCAGCACTAGGGGTTCCAAGTTCGAATCACAATCTGGGTGGAGTTTCCATGTTCTCCCCGTGTCTGCGTGGGTTTCCTCCGGGTTCTCCGGTTTCCTCCCACAGTCCAATAACATGGATCAAGATCAATTGAATTCTCCAAATTGCCCCATATAGAGTGTGTCTGTGTGAGTGAGTGTGTGCCCAGAGATAGATTGGCACCCTGTCCTAAGTGTATCTGCCCAGCGCCCGAAATGTTCTCCCCTGGATGGGCATGGGCAACCCCATTGCGACCCTGCTAGAGGATAAAACAGAAGATAATGGATAGATGGATGTTTTGTAATTCTTCATTTTATTAATTTTTTTTGTCTATTAGTTAAAACTCTATGGATAAATACTGGGCAAACAGACAAAGCTGAATTGAGAGGCAGGCAGACAGATAGACCTGTAGTGCTTTATAAAACTTGTAGTATGTTTTTTAAAAATGTGGACTGCACCTGGTTGGTTAAAAAATCACAATGCTGTATAACATTGAAGCCACATGTCAACATCATCTTCTAGCAAGTGAAGGAGGAGCAATTTTTCAACAGATGACGTTAAACTCCAATGAGTGTGGACCAAGACGAGCTGGAAAGAACAGACAATAGAACTGTGCCAAGTTCTTTTGGGTGTGGTAGATCAGTGGTTGTGTTATCAAACTGAAGGTTAGGGGTTCAAATCCCAGGTCCACTGATGTTATGTGGGCTTTTTGAGCAAGAACCTTAACCCTTAACCCATTGCTTCACAGATGCCGTATGACAAACCCTGTGTTCAATTAAGTGTGTAAACTTGTAAGTCTCTTTGGATAAAAGTATCTGCTAAACAAACAAGAGTAAATTTAACTGCACATGTAAGTCATGAAACATCCTAACAGCCAAATACTTCATCAAATTATACTTAAGAGAAATCACCCAGTATTACAGGTTAAGGATGCTTGCGTAATATTCTGATGAAGCCAATATTTTCTGTCCACTGCTCTCTCTGAATAATTTATGAATACAGCTCTTATATTTACTTTCCTCATAATCAATATTGTTTTTATTTTTAAAATGGATAATGACATTTTATAAAATAGATAATTCTGGTCCTTAAATCTGATTGTCTGAGCTGTTTGTCCAGCCCTGCGATTATTGACAATAACAGACACCTCTGACCACTCCATATTTATGTCAATGCGTGACATACATTTTTTGACATTGTTTTTTATAAACTGTATTCTGTAATTTTCGACACTAAAGGTATTTAATTGTTAAAGAAACCACAAATCTTTTTTCATTTACATTTAATCATTTAGCAGACGCTTTTATCCAAAGCTACTTATAAATGAGAACATCACAAATCAGTAGTTATGAAGCTAAAAAAAAAATGTTTTTCTTTTTTTACTCAGCGATCAGGATTCATTACAAATACTGGACTAGATTACATCGCAGAAGATCTATTTATTAACGTTTATGCTTTTAATAAACGCATAAAAAGAAATCCTTGTTTTTTTTATTATATTGTGTTTGTAACCGATTTATAAAAGCAATAAAGCACTTGAGGTTGTGTATTATTGTGAATTAATCATGAGAAAGAGGTGTAGCTGCACTCTGCTAGGCATCGTGCCTAATAACACTTCTTTCTCATAATTTATTTATATAAATGCATGCCCTCTTGTACGTTATTGCTTATTAAATAGAGTGTAACATAATATATGAATGGTCGATAGATAAAATAAAATGAATAGTTGACAAAGAGAAACTGAAGGACAGGTATATGTGTAAAAATATTATAAACAGATGAATGCACATTAAATAAAGCACTGAACAGTTGTCAGTGTTACATTTTTCTATAGTCAAAGTGTTTAAGCTAACAGCGAATTAGCAAGGGGAGCCATCTCACATTTTTCTAAAGTGGAATTCCTAAAGCTGCACATTTAAACCCAATAACCAAAAACATTGGAAAGGTTTGTGTAAAATGATTTCTCTCTCTCTCTCTCTCTCTCTCTCTCTCTCTCTCTCTCTCTCTCTCTCTCTCTCTCTTTCTCTCGCACTCACTCACTGTGATTACAGGCATGATAATAGGGAATGTGTGGGAATGCATGTTAGTATTGACTGCTACATATATAATGATGACTGTGTCCTACCTAACAATGTTGTTTGGCAGTGTATTTTAGTTGATTAGTGTCATATTAAGAGTCTAGAGCAAGGGGAAAGGTGGTCAAATTAGGGCCAACAGTAAATATTAGTGGGCCAAATAAGACAGAAAAGACCCAGTCATTATTTCAACCCATGCAATAACAGTGACTGTGTTGTACATTCCTGTGCAGTTTGATCAGCTGTGTCACATGTCCTCAACACAACACATTTCAAGTCCTGCGTCCGAGTGTACAGATCATAGACATAAACATGGACAGAATAAGAGTTCTAGTCGATGATACAGGCTTGTACTGTGTATAATACAATGCCATCTATTCATCTGCCAGAGGTAGTGGAGCTCTGTTTCTTTTTCAAACTTACACTACATTCAGACAATTTAAACAGGAAGTGCACCTAGTGGTGTTCATAGTGGAAAATTCACAAACTAACTCTAAACAGTTTTCTTAATCAAATCTTTCTAATCTGGTTTAAGCCCCCATACTGTTATTATTCTGTCAGTAATTCAAAAAGGTTTTTTATTTTTGTAAAGAAAGATGTTATTAAGAAACACAATTAATACAGCACCTCTTAACTGTCAACCTGCAAAGTCACAGATTTAAAGAGAAACCATTTCCCCATTAAAAACCCAGCAATTATTACCAAAACCTAAAATTACATCAGTCCTAATATAACATTAAAATTAAGACTTTATTATTTATACTAATCAGAGGTTGGCTGCACTGCTATGCTTCGAAAATGAGACATCAAAAAGTCACATCAAGGTGGCTTGCTTATCCTTAAAAGGCAGTAAAGTAGAATTCATTTATCAACTGGAAGGAATGAATGTATGAACCAAACAATGAATCCTGAGAGTTAAAAGGTTCTGATTTAGGATTCAGTCTAGGATTCTATGATTTGCACATTCATGCATTACTTCATAGCGCACACTAAGGGGACTTAATAAGGTATAAACGATGATTGTATACCAACATAAGTATTTAATAATAAAAATATTATATTTAGATCAGCGTGGGCAAATTAAATCTTCATTTAATCTTAATGAGTTTACAAATAAATACATATAGTGTTTAATCTGTTAAACCTTTTTAGGATGTAATTTGATTTGTAGGAAAATAAGTGATAGTACATCTAAGACATTCCGTGTTTCTATACTTTTGATAAATAAGGGACATTTTTTTTTATCATCAAGGACTAGTTAAAAAGTGAAACTGCCATGGTATAGATTGCATCACTGCCACAGAGCTCCACATACCACACAAATTGAACCACACCAAAACAAATATGTCAAAACAAAGAGCACAGCTAAGTCAAATGTGCAACGAGAAATCAAATCATCAACATCATTATCATTATCATCATCATCATCATCATCATTATAATCACTTGGAGACTTAAACATTATTATGAACATATCTAATACAAAAATGAAGAGGTTCTCTCTCTCTTCTTGCCTTGTCCACCCCTTCTTACTCCATCACACCCTGGAAGACTGGAGGAAGGGAAAAAGAGTCCATAATTGTATATACAGTCCTCCACTGTATATTTGTATAATGCGTGTCTGTGTGTCCTAATCTGTGTGCTTACATCTTCTTATTGTGCAAATAGATAACATAGTGTGATAAAGCAAAACATAATGCACGCAAATATAAATTATTGTGCTGTCTAGTCAAATCCAATCCTTAATTAGTCTTTACTGGTAGTGATGCAGGCATTTGCTATTTGTTATAGGTTATAAATTTGTTTTAAATGTACACTTTTAAAGCATTGACAGAAGTTGTTTACCTCTTATTACCTTTGTGCTATCCCCAAAATACTGAGGGATACTTTCAAAAAGGAGTAAAGAAGGTGGAGGCCTAGAGCAGGACAGAGAGAGAACTTCACACACATGACAAAAGGTCCAAGAAATTTACCCTCCCTCCCTGTTTCATTCAGTTTCTTCCACATTATTTTTTCTTTTGTTTCAACCATGCAGGATTTTCAAGGGATTCTTTTTTTTGTTTGCTTTAAATCTAGGAGTTCAAACAAAGCTGAACGGTGCAACAGAAGAATCAAGCGTCAATGTTTCCAACAAGAGGGGGGGGGGGGGGGGGGGGGGGGGGGGGGGGGGGGGGGGGGGGGGGGGGGGGGGGGGGGGGGGGGGGGGGGGGGGGGGGGGGGGGGGGGGGGGGGGGGGCCCCCTCTCTCACACACACACACACACACACACACACACACACACACACACACACACACACACACACACACACACACACACACATATATACATACATACATACATACATACATACATACATACATACATACATACATACATACATACATACACACAGCCAGAGTGGCTTCAGTCTCACTAAAATAATTATTAACAGTAAACACAGATGATAAAACTCATCAATATTACCCAACATGTGGGTGTATTTTTGCAATAGACAGATCTTGAGTCAGGTCGTGTAAAGCAATCATGATTAATCTAGTAATGTGGCTTTGTCTGCACAGGCAATGTCCAGAAAGAGTGCAGATAAACATCCTTTATCATGGGAGATGTACAAGGTCATTGTCATCTTCTTTCAGCTAGAGCTCTTCTTCACAGACTTATTCATACCTCTTATCACCGTATCTATATGAATGAGCCATTCTGCCAACTGCAGGGAAACTTAGTATAACAAGAGAAGTGAAAAAAAAAGCAAACGTGCCTAAACATCCCCCAGCAATTTCACCAGAGTAGGCGCACTTGGGGGTGTAGCTGCCTCTCCTTCATTCACATCATGCCTTTTAAGCCCAAATCCCACATTGCTTTTCATGCCGCTTGCTTCTTCTCTGCTAATCCAGTACACTGTAGCACCAGTACACTGTCCGGTGCTTGAAGTTTCAGGGATGTAGCCATTGTAATCAGTATTGCCTCTGATTGCATCCTATTTTATAGACTAAACTTTCTGCCTGGCTGTTAATAGCAGAGTTATTTTTTTTGCGTTCCCCGGATCATGTGAATTTAGAGGCATAGTATTATTTCCTCCCCTACTTGGACTGCATTTTATATGTCTTTGCATTCTCGCTCCCGCCCCTCCCTTCTACCAGAGGCTAGCACCAGTCATCCTCATCTGTCTCACTGTAGGGTTCATGCAACCCATTCCTTGGCCCTCTGGTATGTGGAGGTTTGAGGGGTGTGGCATGAGGTGGTCCATGACGCTGTGGCGAGGGTGATGAAGAGCGGTACCCATTAGGAACACGCCGGGCACCAGGAGGACAGGCAGTCCTGGGTGATCGGGGATGTGGGGTTGGGTTATGTGGGTGTGGGTTGCCCTGCCCTGGACTTGGCTCATAAGCAGGTGGTTCTCGCCGGTCAAACTCATAGAAGCTGTCACCTGGTGTGCTCTCAGAGGAACCCGGGCACCAGCGTCCACGCCGAGCACAGCTGTGATGAGGGGGTACAGATGGTTCAGGAGCAGGTGGAGAGAAGCGTCTTTGGGTAGGGGTAGGTAGACGACTTTGTGGGCCTGAAGGGGGTGTGCCAACTGATTTACGGACAACAGGTGAGTATGTGACGTGTGGACGCGGGGTGGCTGGAGTCTGCGGAAGCTGGCGACGCCCTCGTCTAGGTGTACTCGTCCCGGATGTCGAGGGCACAGGGCTGCCGCTTACTGAACTACTGCCCTACATGAAAATGGGACAAGGCAAATAAAACAAAAAGAACGACAAAATTTATCCACAAAAAGAGAGAGGGGAGAGAGAGAGAGAGAAAGAGAGAGAGAAAGAGAGAGAGAAAGAGAGAGAGAGAGCAAGACAACATTGACAAAACGGCAGTAAGGAAAGCAGAGTTAAAGAAAAGTTAAGTGGGAAAATGGTGTGAGCAGATGCAAAATGATGAAAGAAAGACACAATTCAATGTTGAGAAGCGACATGTCACAGAGAAAGGACATAAAAAAGACCAAAAATGGGAGAAAACAAATGAAAAGGAATTGAATTCCATTTGAACAGTGGAAAAGAGCTTGTTATCATGTTATCTCATGCATAAACAGGATATTTAAGATATTTTAGGACAAACTGTACAGGTTTTACCAAATAAAGCATGGCTACTAATTTAAGCAAAGGATGACAAACCAAGTCCTTAAGAAATCTGCAAAATCTATTCAAATGTTGTTAGCATTAGCAACTGGGCTTAAGAATATGTACTGATGTGGCTAAATCTCTATCCGAAACAAACAAAAAAAAACAGCTTATGACAGTTTAAGTATCCATAAACATTACTGGGTTTAAAAATGTTAAACTACAATCACCTCAGGCATCATTACACCTATTAGGGAGCTGGCTAATAGTTTAAGTGACAAGGATTTATGAACATTACAAACAGAGTAGCCTATTTTAGTGTTGGAAATAATGAGTATGTAACTATATAATAGTTTATTAAATCCTCTGTAAAGCATAATTTATTTAGGTACTGAATAAATAACAATAAGATAATATTAACATGCTTATGATTTTGAGAGGAAAATAAATCTGAGAAACTGTCAGATTAGCACATGTAATCTAGTTCCAGACCATGGCTGGAAATTACAGACAATACGGTTTGCATACAATTTTGAATATTGTAATGTTTAAGCACAATATTCAACAAGATTTATCTGTTCTTTCTAAAGCTCATGTTAATCTCCATCATGAACTTATCCAGTCTAAAATATGTTATGGATTATTTAATCATCCTGTGTATTATTGAACAGTGATATGGTAAAGTAAAAGAACGTTTTGGGTTCTGAACTGATACAATCAGGACAGGGCACCAATCTATCACTAGGCATACTCTCTCACACAGACACAAACACAAACACACACAATATATGGGGCAATTAAGAGAATTGAATTTTTGGAACATGGCAACACCACACAGATTTGGATTCGAACCTGTAATCCCCAGCGAAGAGAGGCAAATGTACTCAGCAACTTTGGATGAGGAATTATTTTAAAAGCAATCTGGCTGTTGTTTCATACTGTGTCAAGAGCTAATAAAGATTGTTGTAATAAATAACCATTAAATAAAAGGATAGCCCATATACTTAAGCAACTTTTTAATAAAAAGATTGCACAATCTACAAATGATTCAAAACTCTGCAGCCCGACTTGTATTCAACCAACCCAAGTGAACTCGTCACTCCATTACTTACTGTATCTCTCTCTAAGACTCTCTGTAGCTGCTCACGTTCAGTACAAGTCAGTAATTTTAGCCTATAGGAAAATCTCTGGATCTGCCCCCTCTTAACTTCAACGTATATTTCTAAAATACACTCCAACTCCTTCACTGTGCTCTAGTGAGTAAAGTCACCTGGTGCTTCTTTTTTCACCGTGGTGCTAATTCTCACTCCGTATCTTTCACCACTGCTAAATGGTGGAACAATCTTCTCAACACTGTCGGTAAGGTCACTTAGCACTTTTAAGAAACAACTTAAAATGCATCTCTTCCACAAACACCTGCTATAAAAAAAAGCCAGATTGGATAATAATAATAATCATATTTGATTATACTACAGTGTAACTGTTTTCCTTAACTACTGATTTTTGCTGTTTTCTCATTTCTAAGTCGCCTTGGATAAATGCTCCTGCTAAATGACTAAATGTAATGTAAATGTAATGTAAAAAAGATTTTACATTACATTTTAATGTAAAAAGACTCTGCTACGCGTTGTGCCTAGTAATACCCCTTTCCTGTTATTTATTCACAATAATGTACATCCTCTCATACCTTATTGCTTTAATTATAATAATAATAATAATAATAATAATAATAATAATAATAATAATAATAATAGTAAGGTAGTGGTGTAGTGGTTGGCATGTCTGCCTCTCAGCTCAGAATTCAAGTCTAAATCCCGATAAAGGTTGGGTTTACATGTTCTTCCTGAGAACTAAGCATTGTGCACACACCTGTGTTGACAATTTACTGTCAAAATAGCAATAAATGTCTGACTTTTGCCATCTGCCTAGGTTTTTTTTAGTCAGTGACGCACCTGTGTTACACCACATTTCCGAAACACATTCCGAAACACAACAAGCACCATGACTATTTTATGGCAAGAAAATGAACTGAAAATGTACTGAACCATGAACTTTTGTGTTACAACCCTAATTGAGGGTATTATTAAATTCAAAAAATCTTTACGGGCGGCACTGTGGCTTAGTGGTTAGCACGTTCGAATCCCCATCTGGTTGGAGTTTCCATGTTCTCTCCGTGTCTGTGTGGGTTTCCTCCGGATTCTCCGGTTTCCTCCCATAGTCCAAAAACATGGATCAAGTTAATTCCGTTCTCCAAATTGCCCCATATAGAGTGTGTATGCGTGCGTGTCTGTGTGAGTGAGTGTGTGCCCAGCGATAGATTGGCACCCTGTCCTGGGTGTATCTGCCCAGCGCCCGAAACGTTCTCCCCTGGATGGGCATGGGAAACCAAACAGTGACCCTAATATATAGGATAAAGCGGAAGATAAAGAATGAATGAATGAATGAATAAATCTTTACACATATCTCAGATTAACTGAAGGTAGCATACTAGCTACTTTATCATCCCAGTTGTCATTTAATGTCATGTCATGAATTCACAATGTTATTTACGTAATGTCCTACAATAACAAACAGAATGCAACACTATGACGCTCTATTCATTGCTGTTCTATGACAAAACATCACAGCAAGTGTTATCTTCCTTACGCCATGGATGCTTAATTGATTGTTGTAAAGTCAGAATCTGTCAATCTTTAGCTTTCTTTTAGCTAAACTACAAAATAAATAATTTAAGTTTAAGTTTATTTATTAAATTAAGTTTATTTATTTTATTTTATTACTTGTCAGCAAAGAAAATTAAAAACTAGTGCAGAGTTAGCATAACAAGTTATCTAATACTGTTTAAATAGCAGCACTGATTTTGAACAGCCATCCATGTTGACTTTATAAGTGCTCAATTAAAATAATATATGTGCTACAGCTAGCTAATCAGAAACTTCAATCCTTTAATGCAAACACATACACGTTCTAGTGGACAGTGGAAAAAACATAGTGCAGTGCAACGATAAATTTAAAATCCATCAGTGCTGATGGATTCACTGTGAAGTGAGTAAAGCATGTGTGCTGTCATGCAAGTGTGCCAAAGCCCACCTGCCGCTGAGTGAGACATTCTCTGCCTTCGCTAGGAGAGCGAGACCAACGGCGTTGCCGATGTCCATAGTCTCCACGATCTCTCTCAGGCGTGTAGTGCTCCTTCTCTATAGAACTGTGGTGATGATGGTGGTGGTGGTGGTGGTGGTGACGCCGTTCTTTAGCACGACCACGCTCCTTCTCTTTGGGTGGCAAATCACCTGACTGAGTTGTGGTGCTTAGGTCCGTTCCCAAACCTGTCATTTTGTTATAGTCAATGGCAACAAAAAAGTATCTTAAAATATTAGAAGTGCAAATCTTTCTAAACTAGCTATACTTGCCGTTTAAATAATATTATTTAACAATATTAACAACAAACATAGTCTTAAGCAAATATTTAAGCAACCCAAGCAAAGTCCATATTTTATTGATTGTTTAATTGAATATAAGAATCACATCCTCCAGCAGTGAACAGACTGTTGCAAATTTTCATGCAGATTTGCTGTTTCGTTACTAAATTTAGAATATTTACAAATAAAAATGTGCACAAAGTCCTACCAGAATAATTAAAATATTATTTCTAACCTTGTGATATGAACCTTGAGAATGCTAAAATCTTCTGTCCTAATCTTATTCTGACCTGTGTCTGCATCAGTGTAGCGACAAAGTGATCTTTCAGAAGCTCTGTGGCTTCGATCTCGTCGCCTGTGTCCATGCCTCTGTCCTTCCTCTTGCATCACGCGGTCCATGGCATAGTCCTCTACCCGTGGCCCTCGTCCCAAACGTCCATGGCCGAGTGAAGAAGCAGACCGCTTCATTGGACTGTTATCTGGTATGACCTGTAAAAAACAACAGGGAGAGAAAGGACAGAAGAAAAAACGGACAAAAAGGAGTTTGCTGTACAATTAAATAGCAATGAACACACAGAAGCAGAATGGAGAGCTGGATAAGATTAGCTGGATAAGATTATTTTCTATTTTAGAAAAGTATGTACATACTTGTGTGTGTGTGTGTGTGCGTGTGTGTGTGTGTGTGTGTGTGTGTGTGTGTGTGTGTGTGTGTGTGTGTGTGTGTGTGTGTGTGCGGTTTTCAATGATCCAAATGTGTTTAATGTGCATGGCCTGATCACACACATGTATACAGAAGCAGCCTCATACACATTCTTCATGCAACTCTACAAAAGCAGAGTAAGAGAACATAAGTTCTGGGTATCAGGTGAAAGGAGACACAGAAAACAAGCCATGCCATGACTGTAATCCATCTAAACTAAAAACAAGCCTCAAATTCTTCTTCTGTCTTATTAACATTGGATAAGTGCATTTTTGTGCATCTTCCTGTAACTCATTTCTGTTCATCATTTCCTACACACATTAAATTTAACATTTATTTACATATTTGTTCATGATTTTATTGGTAAACATATGCAATTTAATTTTCATTGTGAAATATATTTTAATAGTATATCTTAATATTAACATAATATTATTAATGGGGTAAAATAATAATTAGCATTTAGTAAGAATTAAAGGAAGCCCATATTACAGGGTAATATGCGACAACAATGGGACACACCTAATGCAATCAAAAAGGCTTTTCTTATGAATTATAAATGATTATAAAAACATGCAGACTGCTTAATTTTAAATGTAAATATAAAGTTTGCAAACAAAAACTAAATATAGTTAACACATATTTTAACATTTTGGTTAAAATATAAGGTTTAATTTGGTTTCAGCATATGAATTGGGAGTTATATAAACGTTAGAGTACTTATAGAAATAAAGCAATAATACGAATAGTAGGGAATGAATTAACACAACTACGAAAAACAGAGATCCACAAAAAAGACAGAAATTAAGGACAAAATTGTATAATGAGGTAACAATTGAATTAACTAAGATGAAATATTACACATAAAGCAAAAACAAAAGAGTAAAACAGAAAAGAAAGCTGGAAATATCCCAGTGTGCCTCTCAAACTCACAACGTATTATCTGTTCCAACAATGCCATTACTTTAGAGCCTTTGCCTTTGAATGTCATGTAATGAAACACTGCACCATATTAACAGCTATAAGCAAAGGTATCTCAGTAATTTCTCAATTGGAAAGTAAATAGTCTAGGCTGTCTCAACTGTTTGTTTTAATTGTTTTTGTTTTTTTAATTGATGAATATGGACACCTGAGCCTTGGTCCGACATGGCATGAGATGGCAGTTTTTTGTTGCCACTGTCGCTTCAGTTTGCTCTTTGGGGGTTTAGGCTCATAACACTATAAAGCTGCTTTGTGACAATGTACTGTTGTAAAAAGCACAATATAAATAAATTACTTGGAATTAAACTGTACTTAGTAATGGAAGAGCCTCAAATTGCTATGTCTTCTGCATTTGTGAACTAGAACTGCATCATCATGGGTCAATAACCACCAGTCTAGCGTGATAGATGTTTAGCTCAAATCCTCACAGTAATGATTTGATCAACGACAGGGCAGTAAATATATATAAACAGTTTGAAACATTTAGTCAATAATTTTTACATTACTAAAGTATATGAAATGCATTTTTTTTGTATTGTCTTAAAAACAAACATGGTGAACTTTAAAGCAATAGTTTGAAGAAGACATTTTAATGTGACTTGACATATTTTTATTAAACTTATTATTAATACAATATTTCCTGACCTTAACTACACAATATATTTTTGGATGCACTAAACTGGAGGGAGGGATGATCGAGTAGTGGTAAGCAAGTCCACCTCTCAGTGTGGAAATACAGGTTCAAATCCTGATCTGGGAACAGTTTCCATGTTGTCCTCATGTCCATGTGTCTTTTCTCTGAATTCTCTGGATTTCTCCCAGAGTTAAAAAAAAAAACATGGATTCAAAGTGAATTGGCTGTTCCAAATTGCCTCTATCTAAATTGTCCCTAAAATCTACAATGTGAATGTCTGTGTGTGTTTGTGAGATTGTGCCCAGCGAAGGATTGTCCTGTCATCAGTGTATCTGCATTGCACCTGAATCTTTTTACCTTGGAATGGCATGGGGAACCCCATGCAACCCTAGTATAGAATTAAGCGGTCAAGATAATGAGATGAGATGAAAAACTAGAAGGCAGGATTTCATATTGAAGAGCAGAGTCTGACACACCAGTAAGCCCACACAAGTTTCCACAGTAGAAATCTAACTATTTATAACTTTCAAAAGATTCAAACCTGAATGCAACTTTATTCCATTGGATTTAGAGTTGGTTTTGATGGTCAGATGTTTACACAATATTGAATAGACAGTGTACACATTGTAGGACACAAAAAACAGTGTGACCTACCCATATCTGATTGGTAAACAGATAAACTATAGTATAAATAATGCTAATATTAAACAGCCTTTAGTTTTTTAAGCTATTCTTTTATAACTTACATTAATGTAGCTCAGCCAGTTAGTAAACAATTGTAGATGAACATTATTATTTGTGGAACCAGCAAAGAGGTACCAATCAACAAACTAGAAAGCGATGGTTGTTTAATGTTCTCACACACATAAAGCATTTTGCGCACCTTTAATTAATATGCAATATGATCAGGAATCAAATAATAATGATTTATTCATTATCTTCATGTCATGGGTTAGTGATCTGGGATAGTCGTTAATCATTAGTAGAGTGTGTGGCACTGAAATGATGCTTTTCCAAGGAGCCCTGTCAACTAATGTTAACTAACTAACAAGTTATGCTGCTCTAGTCAGTTATGCCGGAGTCACATGCTGCATGGTTTCAATAAAACACTAGTTATCACTTAAATACTGTTTTGTTGTTTGTTTGTAATAGTTAATTTATAATAGTCGTAATAATATTGTTATAATTTTTACAATTGTTAAATATGGACACCTGATCACCACACAATCTGTACATAGCTGTCCTACACTGTTGATGCTGCCTGGCCGCTCAAGGAGGATGAGGCTTAGGCCTCCCAAGATTTCTTTTTTAAAATAACAACATAACATAATTTTTTTCTTGCCATTGTCGCTTTGGCTTGCTGTTTGGGGGTTTAAAAGCTTACAACATTGTACAGCTGCTTTGTGACAATGTACTATTGTAAAGAGCACTATATAAGTACATTACTTGAAAATTGGTTAGTTATAACCTCATCTGTACCTTTTCCAAAACAAGACATACTTGTTTTGAAGTTTTACCTTGTACTTTTTATAAACAATATGTGTGCACATGCATTATTTGGCCTAATAGACAGGCAGACAGACACATAGACAGACAGAAAGAGAAATATAGCCATAACATTAAAGAAAAGGGAGGCAGAAAAGGAGGTTTCTATCCATTCCAAACATTATTCTAATGTCACACTGTCTAAAATGTGTTCAGACTTTTAGAAGTCTGAAAGTCTAAAAGCTCTGACTTTTAGAAATATCATTTCAAATGTTTAAACTATTTACAGTTTGTTATAATGATTGTAATTTATTGAATTGATACTTACAAACACAATTCAAATCTTAAAGTGAATTCTGGATGTATTGAGAGAGCATTAATCTTGGCTTGATTTAAGAGATGGGAAGAAACACAGACTCTCATAGTAAAGGTGAATGGAAACAATCACCAATAACATATTATTATTACTATTACAACATTTCTTTATTTTTAGATGTCGATATCCTCTTTTGGTAACATATATCTTTAAAAGAATTTTTAATTTCCCCATTTCCATATAACAATTTGTAAAATGCATAAATAATTATTTATTTAAAGTTTTATTTAGCTAAAAAATAAAAATGTTCTAATGTTCTTACTGAGCAGCTTATTTTTATTTTGTATGAATAAAGATAATTTGTACTATTGTGTCAAATAAAAAAAATATTTTAAAACATGTTAATGTTTGCAAATTATTAGGCGTCTGGTCAGGACTATTTTGAAGCCTGACTCCTGGCAAGGACGCCATCTTAACACACAAAATGGCGGAGGCCAGCGAATGCCGGCTTCATCTCCTAGACAGCGCACTAATCGCTCCACCAATCGAGATACGCTGCCCAGGAGGCGTAATTAGTAATTGTCGGTTTCACCTGGGTTGAGCCTCATATATCACCCTTCCCTAACCCAGGTGCGACCGTGTTGTTTTTGCCACGGTGGTGAGACAGGCATGCTGAGTTTCTGTGTTTGTTGTGTTTACTTATTGTGTGGTTTTGTTGCTCTTTAGGATATCAGCAGCCCAACTAGTGACACAGGTACCCACTGGGGATTTGTAGATTGATAGGGATCCAGGTTGGTAACAACTTAGGGTAATTAGAACCAAAGAGGGACAGTTGTTTTTTATCCCAAATTCTTCAGGGGTTTGTTCTTTTATTATTTTCTGGCAGTCGGGATCACCTCATGCAGTAATCGCAATCCCCTTGTTCTTTATACCTGCCGGTAAGCTGTGAGATTTCTGTTTAAGTTTTTCAGGGGTTGAGGATTCGGATCAGGGTCCAGCGTGGCACATATTACCCTCTACATGTAGGAAACCCTGGAAATCCCTTCATCTCTTACCGCTGTGTACACCTTAGCTTTAAGATTGGATTTGCAAAAGGAGTGATCAGGTTTGATAATTCTACAGTGTAGCTGGTTTTCTTCATAAGTACTTACTTGTTCTCATTTGTAAGTCGCTTTGGATAAAAGCGTCTGCTAAATGACTAAATGTAAATGTATGCGACAGGGTTCGCGAGAAGCTTAATTCTCTTCTGGGTGGGCGCTCTTGTTTGTCTCCCGAGGTGGACCCAAATCTTCCACCTGTGACCTCGTCTGAGCCCATGCAGTTGCGGCAACATCACTGTTCTCGAATCAGTTAAACCACTAGCTTGCTGCCGTAAGGGGAGATGGGTGTCCCCAGCAAGGGTTTCTTTCCTCCTGCAATCCTGGATTGGGAAGACATACAGCTGTCCATCCGCTGTTGTGTGGATTCCGGGGCTGCTGATAATTTCACTGACTTCACTTAGCTCATCGTCTAGGGATTTCCACGGCCAAGATTTACTCAGTGCTTCACATTATTGCTGTGGATGGCCGGCCGATTGCCAGTGGCCGAGTTACCACAGCTACTCAGCCTCACACGCTAAGCATAAACAAGCACACGGAAAAAAATCTCATTTTTCGTCACCCAGATGCCACGGATGTGAGTAAAATTGGGATTCTCGTGGCTATGTAAGCATAACCCCCCAGGTTGACTGGTCCACTGGTACCATCTTTTCTTGGGGAACTTGCTGTGTGGACGCTTGTCTGTTAGCCAAGCCAGCATCTATTCCAGGGGAAATTCCGAACCAGTCCTCACCAGGGTCCCTTCAGTCTATCATGACCTAGTGAGTCTCGAGCGCAGAAGCTTCCTCCTCACTGTTTCTATGACTTTGCGATTAACTTGGTTCCTGGTGCTTCTCCCCTAGGGGATGCCTCTTCTCTCTGTCAGGCCAAGAGAAGGAGACAATGGAGAGGTATATCCAGGAGGCTCTTAAGCAGGGTTTTATCCACCATTTGTCCTCCCCAGCTAGGGCAGGATTTTTTCTTTGTTGACAAGAAGGATGGTTTCCTACCACCCTGGATCGATTACCGAGTTCTAAATGCCATCAAAGTTCGGGACCGATATCCACTGCTCCTGATGGGAATGACTTTTCAAACCTGTTGCGGAGCGCCTGGCGTAAAGCCCGCAGGTTGCTGCTTGCCTCCCAGTGCTCGATGAAGCGCTTTGCCGACAGCAAGCGACAGCCTGCACTCACTCTGCGTCCCGGCCAATGGACGAGAGGATTGGATGTGAGGATGGTGCAGGGTAGCACCCAATACCTGGTGGACTGGAAGGGTTATGGCCCCGAGGAACGCTCGATGAACCAGCTCACAGGATTCTGGACATTGTGCTTATCCCGGAGTTCTGTAAAAACCAGCCAGCTGGCCTGGGAGCTGTTCCTAGCGGGGGGATGGGGGGGGGGGGGG
>JAFMOD010000265.1:158237-200169 GCA_019802435.1 Corydoras maculifer
GTGCATAACTATTCACCCCCGTAAGCCAGTACTTTGTAGAGCCACCTTTTGCAGCAATTACAGCTACAAGTCGCTTTGGATAAGTCTCTATGAGCTTGCCACATCTTGCCACTGGAATTTTTGCCCATTCCTCATGGCAAAACTGCTACAGCTCCTTCAAGTTATATGGTTTCCATTGGTGAACAGCAATCTTCTGAAAAACAGTCTGACCACAGATTCTCAATTGGATTAAGGTCTGGGCTTTGACTAGGCCATTCCAATATGTTTACACGTTTCCTCCTAAACCACTCAAGTGTTGCTTTAGCAGTATGCTTTGGGTCATTGTCCTGTTGGAAGGTAAATCTCCGCCCTAGTCTTAGATCACTGACAGACGTAAACAGGTTTTGCTCAAGAATATCCTTGTCCCTGCTGCTGAGAAACATCCCCACAGCATGATGCTTCCATGTTTCACTGTGGGGATGGTGGCCAAAAAGTTCAATTTTGGTCTCATCTGACCACAGTACCTTCCTCCATACAGTTTTGGGAGTCTCCCACATGCCTTTTTGCAAACTCGAAAGGAGCCTTCCTATTTTTGCCTGTAAGTAAAGGTTTTTTTCTGGCCACTCTTCCATAAAGCCCAGCTCTATGGAGTGTACGGCTTATTGTGGTCATATGGACAGATACTCCAGTCTCTGCTTGGGAACTCTGCAGCTCCTTCAGGGTTACCTTTGGTCTCTGTGCTGCCTCTCTGATTAATGCCCCCCTTGACCGGGCTGAGAGTTTTGGTGGGTGGCCCTCTCTTGGCAGGTTTGTTATGGTACCATGTTCTTTCCATTTGATGATGATGGATTTGATGGTGCTCCAGAGGATCATCAGAGATGATAAAAAACTAGCACATGCCAATTTTCAGTTTTTTATTTTTATATTCTTTATATACAAATATTTTTTTCTCATTTCACTTCTAAAACGTAGACTATTTTTTGCAGATGCATCACATTCAATTCAGATAAAAAAAATACATACAGGTTGTAGTGTAGTAAAATAGGGAAAAATCCAAGGGGGTGAATACTTTTGCAAGGCACTGTATTTTATTTTGAAAAAGAAAGCTTATTCAGTCATAGTGATTATAGACAGGAAAGAAAATAAGAATACACTTCAATCCAGGTTAAGCCTTATAGTTAAAACTGTTCATAACTGTTTTGTTTCAGCTCATTTAATTGAATACCTTAATTAATAACAATTATATTTAATATACTATTATTACTGCTTTTTTTTATAGAATTTTTAGACTTTAGTACAGATGATTCTCAGCAACTGATTAGGTGTTGGAAATAAATTTTAATATTTAGAAATGCTGATTAAAGCAAACAATTATAGTGATGCATTTTTCTTTGCCATTAAGTCAAGTCCTTAGCTTGACACTTCTCATTTGTGTGTAAAGAAAAAAAAATGTAATATAAAATCCATTGCTAGAGGTTTTTTTCTAGCCACAAAGATCAGAGCAGTGTAGCGACCCACCTGGCCACGATTGGGTACAGATGTAGCCACACCTGGTGCTGATTATGTTCCCATTTAATTGCACAGTCATTGTGCAGTAAGCTGTTTAATTGCAAGCCATATGCTGAACTAGAGGGCCATGAGCCACACTCACTCCCTGCTGGCTTCAGCAAGAAGGAGAAGCTGTCACATGGTGCTGCAGGTTATGTATAATAGAACCTTGTTTTATGTGCTTCAAAAGTGACACATTCACATTTATTAAGACTTTCCATGCTGTGCGGAAACATATAAAAACATGTACATAAACATGTTTATGTAAAAAACATTGTGTTTGATATGAAGATATTCTGCTGAATACACAAGGTGTCCTGAGTGTCATTTGTCATACCTGGGCTGAATGGTTGTCATGCATGTCCTCGGCTATTTGGCCCTCTGGACTCCAGCTGCCTACTTTCTGAGACATCTCTTGGGCTCTTGCTGTCACCCATGACTGGCTTTCTGGGATGCCCCCATCCACCATTCTTAAAATACAGATTTTTTTTTATCCATTTTGTCATTTTTTATGTTCTATGTATATTTTACCAACATTCCCACAAAATAAAACTGCCTTGAATAGTCTCACTGATCTCATATGTCAACTTCACATTTGTCTTTACCTAGACATGAAATAGGCATAAAGTTTTAACATTTTTATCCACATTCAAGTTCATGAATCAGACTGTATGCAATATCTGTACTGGTGCTTCTTGTTATGTTACTTTAAAAGATATTCATGACATTTAGTAGATTGATGACAAATGATGACAAGTCACAGTCTGTGCAAATTACATATGTTTTGCTTAAAAGCTTAGTATTTTTGCTACATGTTTCACACAATTTAATGTTTATTTTGGGGCCCTAAAAGTTATCATTTTATTTACCTGCCACTTTATTAGAAATACCTGTACACATTCACTTCCACACATTTGCCGACTAATTTTCAGATTTTACACAACAAAAAACTGGTCATAAGAAGGTCTTAAAACCCACATGACAAATAACACTGTCTTATTATTTATTTAGTGTGGAATTAGGGCAAAATGCAGAGGCATGGATGAAAAATTTAGTGCATTCTTACTGCTTCCAAAAAAGTTAAGAGGCTAAGTAGCAGTAAATTAGAAGCTAATCGAATGCCCTAGATTCAGTGGTGGGCCATGCATTTTATCCCCTTCTGTTCCCATCGTCTTAGGTTTGCATTGGCTGCGGTGGCACGACCCCATGATCTCCTGGTCACTGTTGCAGATTCGGTCATGGTCATCCCACTGCCGACAGGAGTGCTTTCAACATCCCCCCCGTCTCTCTTCCACGCAGTTCACCCCTTTAGTCGCGCCCACTCAGGTTGGCCCTACGGTCGAGCCCACTCAGGTTGCCCCTATGGTCGCGCCCACTCAGGTTGGCCCTACGGTCGCGTTCTCTCAGTTGGCCCTGCAGTTGCGTTCACTCAGGTTATCTCTACAGTCGCACCCACTCAGGTTGCCCCTATGATCGCGCCTTCTCAGGTTGCCCCGCCTTCGCGCCCTTAAAGGGTCTTGCTGCCTCCGTGTCCTCAAAAGGCTTCGCCGCCTTCGCGTCCTCAAAGGGCCACTGTGCCTCCGCGCCCTCAAAAGGCCACGTCGCCTCCGTGCCCTCAAAAGGCCACGTCGCCTGCGCGCCCTCAAAAGGCCACGTCGCCTGCGCGCCCTCAAAGGACCCTAACCGCCCCGCCCCATGACCTAGAGGTCGGCCGCCCCGCCAAGGCAAACGGACCAGGTCTTAGCGAGGGTCTTCTCAGGTTGAGCTGCCTTTTTATGGAGGGGGTAATGTCATGCACCCACACACACCCACTACTTCACCTGCCTCGGTTCCCGTCACTCATCGTTCACCCTCTCCTGAATATTAGTTTCAGGTGCATCAGCGGCAGCCGCTTTTTAAGGCGGCGCCCCGGCTCCACCAGGGCAGAGGTTTTTGGTTACGACTGATTACGTTGCTTGCGCTCGCACTCGATGCTAACTTCTCAGCCTGAGCGATTCGGTTTTGCCCACTGGTCTCCTCTAGGACGCGTCACCTGGGAATATGTGAGAGACATCGGAACTCCGGCTCCTGCGTGCCCGCCCCAGCCGCGTTCCTCACCGCATCTTCTTTGGTTCCTAAGAGGACTCCGCTGACTGGTGTGACGTCACCGCATTCCATTCAGTGACTTTGTGTTTCTCGTTTTGGGGTTTCTCCCCAAATGCTTAGTTGGAGACAATAACGACTGTTTTTGTTTTCAATGTTCACGCTTCCCTCGATTCCTCCGGTTGCATGACAGTTTGTTAGGTGTACAGGTATTTTTTAATAAAGCTACTGCTAAATTTATATTTTATGACCATAATGTTTATTTTCCAATATATTTTCTCTGAACACATAAAACAACATTTTTATGTTATCTATGATTACTATACAGAAAAAGCAAAAACAAGTAAGATATTTAAATGGAACTTACAGATTTTTCGTATGTCCTGGGAGGGAGTCAGGTAAGCAGTTGAGACCATGACCTGCATCCTGGGTTGGAGAAGGTGGCTCGAGGCGCTGAAACATTAATGGCGTTCGATTCTGTGTAAGATACAACATGGCCTACAGCTGGTATCAGGCAAGCAGGTGGGTAAATGGGGGTGGGGTATGAAAAGGGGAGAGAAAATGCAGAGGCATCCCAGGTACAAATGTCAAAGGATCCATTTGCAAAATGCAGGGAATCAGATTTGTCAGCAAGGAGGCATTCAGGAATTCGAAGGCTGGCAGTCAATGATGTGGTCCTTTGAACAGCAGGATATTATTGGTGCCATGCTAAAAATTCATTTACTTTACACGTGCCAGTAAATGACCCTGACAACCAGCTAGGTGCCAAATTAAAGCATGGTAAGGATTAATCTAGTCAAGCTGTAGTTGCTCATAGTGTTTTCTCAGTTGTTTACCATTTGAGGTAATGCTGACCATATATTTGAACACACACACACACACAAACACACACACACACACACACACACACACACACACACACACACACACACACATATACATATATATAATGAAAATGATATTTTGATATAAATTTGTTATAAATATTTTTATAAATATAAATATCCATCCATTCATTATCTTCCACTTTATCCTCTACTAGGGTCATGAGGGGAGAATGGGGGGAGAAGGTCCATCCAGGGAAGAAAGTTTCGGGTGATGGGCAGATAAACCCAGGACAGGGCGCCAATCTATCACTGGGCACACACTCACTCACACAGAGACACACACAAACACACTCTATATGGGGCAATTTAGAGAATTCATTTGACATTGATCCATGTTTTTGAGAGTGGGAGGAAACCAGAAAAAAGATTCCCGGTTCGAATCCCCATCTGGGTGGAGTTTCCATGTTCTCTCCATGTCCGCGTGGGTTTCCTCTGGGTTCTCCGGTTTCCTCCCACAGTCCAAAAACATGGATCAAGTTAATTGAGTTCTCCAAAATTGCCCCATATAGAGTGTGTTTGAGTGAGTGAGTGTGTGCCCAGCGATGGATTGTCCTGGGTGTGTCTGCCCGGTGCCCGAGACTTTCTTCCCTGGATGGGCATGGGGAACCCCACCGCGACCTTAATATAGAATTAAAGCGGGTGATAATGAATGAATGAATTTGAATATATATTAAACTTTTTATAACAAATTCTAAACATAATTTAATGTATATTTCAACTGCATTTATTATTACTGTTGAAGTAGTGCTGAACATTTTCAAAATGCCATATTATCTTTCTACATCCTACATTGAAAATGATAGGTTTATTATCAAAAATTCACTCTTAAACCTGATTACAAACATTTAAAATAAGATGCCATTGCTGTGTGTGAAAAAAGCAAAAATCACAAAAACATAAAACATAAAAAAATTATAATAATCTAACAATCATTAAAGTTAAGGCAAATCCATCTTAACTGTTACTAGTAACAGTTATTCGTGTCTTCAGCAGGCATGTATATATATGCAATGTTCAGGAAATTATATGTATAGTAATCTTGATAAAAAAAAGCTGTCTCCCACTATGAGCAACTCATAAAGCATAATATTTGACTCCTAACTGGTTTCACATTAAAATATTTGAAAAGAATTTATTACAACTTTTAACTCAACTGAAATTAAAGAAAATGCAAAAAAAATAAATTTAGGAGCATTAAAGGAGAAAAAAAATGGTTCATTGTAGATATATAGAATTTGAAATTCATGCAAAGGAAAACACCCTTGATAAATGTAGTCATTTTGCCATTGTTTTAGCATAAGATGAAGTTAGAAATGTGGTCCTTTAAACCCTCCATAATAAAACTTTATGCCAGGCAAAATAATTAAAAAACAAACTAGAAGAGCCACACTTGTGGCAGTATTTAAAAGGCATATCTATAAATATTTTTAATCATATGTAATTTACTAAATTACATATGTTCCACAGCTTTGAAGACATTTAAAACAAAACCACAAACAAGTGGAAGGAATTGTAAAGAATCAGAATCGAATATCACTGCCTAAATCCAATATGGACAATATACCGTAAACGCACAAAAAGCTAATCATAAAGATATATTTTAGAATATAGAATATAGAAACAGGAAAAAGATGACAAAATATAAAATATAAACTCAACAAACCATATCTAATTATTGTAATTATTGTCATTATTCAAGTACAAAATAATTGTAATTAATTAATTAATTGTTTAATTAACAACAAATATTCATAAATAAATATATTAAGTAAATGAAAAAATAAATATTATGGGTAAGAATTGTACCTGCTCATCACGGAGAGCCTGTGTGCGTTTGGCTTTGCTCTGTCTGTAATATTCCATGATCATCATGGCAGCATAAATCTTGCCCACTGTGAGGTCTGTGGCTGCTGAGAAATGTAAAAGTTACCCTGTACGATTAGACAAGGGGAGGTGGACCCTGAGCGAGGAGGGGGTGGGGTGGGGGACATGAAAACTTTCTCTCTCTCTCTCTTCCAATCTCTCTCTCATATACTCCCACACATATACACTCACACAAAATACAGAGCAAATAGTCTTTTCACAAACAGACTGGTTTAAAACCATCCATATAATACAGTATAATTAAACATTGTACTATATAAGACAAAGCTATTATAAACTGTTATTTTCAATTGTATCTAATATTGTTCTAATCACCCTTCCTTTTAGCGACTGAAGGCCATTTCATAATGAAGATAAGGTGCATAAAATAAACTTTAAATAAAAGTGTCTGTTTTGCTATTATTTCACATTCTGATGCTTAGTATCTGTGTGTTGCATTACATGCAATACAGATAATCTGACAATTAGTGGTTTTATGTAGTTAGTATAATATTCAACATATCATTTACATTCTTGTTTTGTAGATGTGTTTTGAGAAATATGGAGTTCCAGAATGGCACATTTTACTGCCTGTGGTGAATTAGGAACATATGGTTAATTTATCAGTTGTGTTTCATTAATTTTTTTATAGAATACTAATTAGTTATGTCTAAGTAAACAATACAATCAATAAGTGATTGAATTTTGCTTCAGAATGTGAGAAACCAATAAAACAGTCCACCTTGGTACCAGGTCCACATTGTGAAATGTCCAAAGGTCCTGAGGTCAGCTCACCTTTCATGCATGCAAAGTTAGATGTTTTATGCAATTACCAACTCATCAACTTTGCAACAAATTATCATCCCCAAAAAAAGGTGAAGAAATTTGAGCATTGTGCTTTCATGCCTTTTTTTTATTGTCATAAACATGCCTCAGGTGCTTTGGCACCATGCATTCAACACTGTTATCAGTTTGCTATAATACACTGTAATTATCCATCTAATCAATTTAAATTACTTTGCTGCAAGTGTGTTAGCCTCGTGCATGTCAGCAAAGAAACATTTGCTGTTCATCATTTCATGCTCTTTAGAAATCTAGTTTGCACAAGCATCATCATATGTTCTTTATTTAGCTGGGTTTTATTATTTATGTCCATACTGTTGACTGCTCATCTCCTTAGCTAGCAAAACCCTGGAGTGAAAAGACTTCTATAGAGGTTTGATCTATAGTCAGACACCCTCTGATCAGAGGCACAGAAACTGCGAACCAGCAAGGCCAGGAAATTGGGTGTGTATGTATGCAGCGTTGGACTGTTGGTGAATCTGTTGATCAATACTGAGAAATGCAGCTTTTAATTTGGCTAACTTCTAATTTTTTGGAATAAATAAATAAGAATGTCTTTTAGACTCTCCATTGGTTAGAACTTACTTAAAATATTTTTGATGTTGAAAAAACTAGAAAAAACAAAAGATCAACACAATAATTGCTTTGTCATGTTTTTTTTATAAAAAAAAAGCTCATATATTGATGCGTCTACATGTGGTCATTTTAGTGGGATTAGTGTTAATTTAATTCAATTTAATTTTTAATTTAAGTTGCACAATTGAAGCTTGCAATTTTAGCAAGTACATTTATGGGGATGGGGTATTTTTGTCAGTGCAAAACAAATGCTAAGCTAGCCACTGCAAGAATGATACAAAACATTTTACAGCCAGCATTCAAATATTGGTTATACAAACATGCCCATGGAGTCAGCAGAAATAATTGGATGGTAAAACTGTTTTATAATTAGTGCAGTTTGCCTTGTTTGATTCTAAAACTCTCACACAGGTCACCAAAAGCAAAATTAATGTATGTCAGGTTCTTAATAAGGACTGAGAGAGCTTTTCAATTTACATCAAAGGTTTTTAGTGTCCTTTCCCAAATTGTTGCCATTTAACGTGTAGGTAGTAGTATCTTTAGATAGTGTTGGGAAGCATCAAAATAATAATCAACTCCACACAGTCAAAATTCTCATTTTTCATGATTACATCCTAAATATTTTAATAAAAATGTTTTTGACCTATATTTAAGTAAAAATAAATTTGGCTTTTAATTTTCTTTTGAAGATTTTGTTTTCACCTGACACCAGCTGCAGGAGTCTCGGTATAACCCGGTTGTTATTTGAAGGTGTGAAAATGTAAAGAAAGTTATAGTGTCCACTTATCCATATCACGGCCACAATTCACAATGATGACGTTTCAGAATATGAATATGGAAAACACATTAACTTTAAAAGTTTAAAGAGGGACACAAAAGACTTAATTAATGTGTAATTAATAATCATCATTTGAATTATCATTTTATCTTAAAACTAGTGTAATAATGCTTAATGGATCTAATGTTAGAACATCAGAACCAGAGAGAGGAGGTAGTGGCAATTTCATAGAGCTATGTTGACTTTCTACAGGCACTGTATACTATGTTATTTATTTTGAGGGCATGCTGTTTTTTTCTTAGATTAACCTGGATTTGATAGCATGCACATGCGCACCAGGTGGGTTTGGAAAACATCTGAAAATGTCTTGATGACTAACTAAGTTTCGATGACTAACCTAGTTTTTTCAGTATTATTACAATGACAATATAATAACTTGTATTGATTAATTTAATAAATCCCTGATTTGTTCCTTGATATTTATACTATAAATTATATATACATTACTTAAAAACAAGAACATTTTGTATTTTATATCTTCATAAAAGTATGTTTAAAAGGAAGCAGTCAGTATAGAACATATGCAACTATTCCAGCGAGGGGATTAGGGAAAAGGCCATGCCAGAGAGTGTGGCTCATCAGAGGGTGCAGAGCGGTGAACAGGGCGGGTTAAGAAGCTGTCCTCTGGGGCGATGGTGACAAAAAAAGACCTGGACAAACAAACCTTGGGTAACTTACCCTTGTGTGGTGTAACCAAAAGGTCTAAAGTTTTCTGTGACAGATTGGGCCAAATCGCCATCATTTCTTTTCGTAACTCAGCATCCATTTGGTGCTTGTCAACGCCTCCTAAAGATGAAAAGCACTGAAAATTAGCAGTCATTCAAATTTTACTGCCTTAATTGTACAGATATGGAACATAACATAGCAAGTAAATCCACTAATTGATTAGACCGAAAATAATAACCGGCAAAAAATTACAATTACAATCATGCACCACCTCTCCCAGACATTGTAGCAATTATTATTGCTCTGCTATTCACATGTTTATTATTCTTTTGTTGAAACAACTTAAAAAAAGCAAAGAAAAATCTTATATCATTTCTATTTAGCTAGATAGATAAATAGATAGTATACTTTACTGATCCCCAGGAAAATTAACCACCAGTAGCAGGTACATACTAATATTAACACAGCACAGTAATAATACAATAATAGAAAAAGAGATAAAGTAGTAAAAAATAAAAAAAAGTAGTAAAAAAATATTTAAAAAATTGTAATGCAATTTAAACAGATTTCAGTAGAAAAATCATTTAAAAAACTGAATAAACATTATTTAAATTTGTATGTAAAGAGTCAATATGTAAGTGCCCAGTAGTAAAAGTGATCTAAAGTGATCATTGTGCAAAAAACTATTAAAAACTTCTGACCCAACTGTGAGAATTAAAAAGCCTGATGGCTCTCGGGAAACAGGAACGCTTAAGTGTGTCTGTAGAGCAGCTCAGTGATGTAGCCTGTCACTGAACTTGCTCCTTTGTTCCATTATATGCAGTGGTTGACCATTATTTTTATGTCGCTTTGTTTCTTGGTCACCAGCTGTTCATCTAACATAGTGCCATATTTTATTCAAGTTCAGATGCAGGTGCAAAATGACATTCATACACCTTAGTTTCTGTAGAACAGTGTTTTAATTTAGGCACTTTTTAAATTATCTTTCACCACAATCTTCCAATCTTTTTGTTGCACTTACATTCGAGAGGGTTAACAGCAGTGCAATAGGCCAATGAGGCTTAAAGTTGTTGCTCACAGTGAACAACACAGAAAACATAAAGATTTTTAGAAATGGACTTGTGGCCTAATTATTTATACTTTCCCACAATTGTGTTTTTCACATACTTAAACCCTTTTTTTGCTTAGTGTGGTCTACAGATTTTTTCAACTTATCCACATTTAAACAGCTTGGACAGGTTTTATGTATGTCAGAGACACAGGATTTGAGCCTCTGTGTTCATTTCTCCGACATGTTCAGTACGCGTATGGTTAATTGGTTCTTATTTAGAGTTAATTGTCAGTTGTATATATTATTGTCCAAAGCTGTGTTTATCGTCACAAGTCTTTTTCCGTGTTTTAATTCTGTCTTACCTGCGTGTTCTCTCATTTCTGCTTTGCACAGGTGGCAGAAGTGTGACACTTCAGTACAAATAAAAATAAATAAACATGTAAATACCTATAAATATATAATTGCAACAACAGTCTGAAGGGAAGCAGTTTAAAAAGTGTTTCTGAAAAAGCAATAAAAATAGAAAATTGAAGACAAATTAAATAATGAGCAGATTTGATTATACTACAGTGTAGTTGGTTTTGCCTTAACTACTGACTTGTTGCTCTCTCATTTCTCAATAATTTTGGATAAAGACTTTTGCTAAATGACTAAATTACTAAATTTAAGAAATGTTTTTGTTCTTGACAGCTTTAAAGCGAAAAAATGAGTCACACAAATATTACAAACAAAATAAATAAAAAAAAAATAGAGCATAACTTGCTTGGCATAAGTAAAGACATGACAGCAAAGACAACAAAACAGATTTTTTTTAAATGTTCTATTCTAAAACACTTAAATATGTGGAAAATAGGAATAAAAGGTTGGCAAACCTTCACCACCCTTGGCGATCTTAATATCCAGAGCAGTGCGAATTAATGCCATGAGGGTAGAGTTGAAGTGTACAGTATTATCGTCTGCCACTGGCAGATCCATTCTCAGCAGTCTCTGTGGGGAGTCAATCAGGACAGGTCAGACTTTGGACAAATCTGTGTGGACAGATCCTTCGAGAGGGTGGGCATATGTATGTGTGTGTAAGTGTGAGATGTCAGTTGGTGAAATGAAAGAATGCTAAAGTGGAATTCAGGCAGGGTGAGCTCAGTGACTTGCATCAAGCTGTACTTGGCATTCATAATTTTTGGTTTAGCTTTATGAAGTATGCATGTTGATGCATTTTTCTTATCATAGCACAAGAACAAAACACACATTAATTTGTTATTAATATATCTAAAAGGGTCAGATATGATGACCTATAATATTTTTTAAACCCAGAAATCAAATTAAAATATAATTAAACATGTTTGCAAAACTAATACTTGTGAAGTAACAACATATAATAACGAATTATTTAAACTATTAAATAGCATTGATGTCAATGGAAAAGTTCAACCATTGATCTATTAACATGTGATTTTTTTCATGTATTACATATTTATAAAATATGTAGAGTTTACAAATGGCTACATTTGAATTAATAATACCTCATTTCATCTTATCTCATTTTTATGCGAAATCCTCTACCAGGGTGAGGGGATCCCAATGCCCAATTTGAAAGTTTTGAATGCTGGGAAGATATACAGGGTGTCAATCCATAACTGGGTACACACTTACTCACAAACACACTATATGGGGGTAATTTATATCTGGAGCAGCCAATTTACCTTGATTCCATGTTTTTGGACTCTGGGAGGAAACCAGGGAACCAGGAGAAAACCCACATGAACAAAAGCAGAACATGACATGGCAACTCCACCCAAATTAGGATTTAAACCTGGATCCCCAGCGCTGAGGAAGGAAGACATGCTAACCGATAAGCCAACTTTATTTGGTAGAAATTGTTTTAGCTATATCAATTATAATATGTGAATATAAAATTATCTAAATTGTATTCAGCTTGTATACTTGGATTGATAATTTTTAAGAATTAATGTTTTCTTTCTAACAGAATTTTAAGATTATAATCGAATTGGATTTCTATATTAGTGTTGTGATGTAACGATAAAACATCATGTTTCATTGGTTGTATAATAAATTCTAAATACTGTATAGCCTCTGATGATAATTTCCAAAGCCCATTTCAAAAGATTTGCCAAGTTTGCAGCTGTCAGTCAGAAAGCTTTTCCTGAAGGAGTTTCACCAAACACACATAAACCCAAGGATAAATTAACCGTTCAAAACAGGATCTTCCTGTTTTGATACAGTTTAGTCAGCTACAGTTTGGTGAAACTTAAAATTACAAAGTATATTATGATGTCATTATAATGAGATGATATGATGATAGTGGACGACAACTTTCATCATGCAGCACTCAGTGAAAACCTCCCACTGGCTGCCTACCTACCAAACATCCACATGCACCACCCATTCACCCTTCGCTCCTACATGCAACATGCATCGCAACCACATGCCTTATAGCAAGCAGCAATTCAGCCCAACACAAAAAGCTTATTTCGTTCAGTTAAATCTAGCTTATTTTTTTTAGTTTAGTGGTGGTTTGACATTGTTAAAACTTTAAAAATTGAGAATTGCTTCAGATTTTAGATAAAAGAAGAGATTGATCCAGATTCTCTGGTCTCTCAGTGCGAAAGTAAAAGGTGCAGACTATCAGGTTTGGTCAGAGCAGCTTTTATTTAAACAAATAAAAAAAAGAACAACAGAAAAAAAGCATAAATAACTATGAAACATTTTGTGAAGAGCATGAGATAGGATTAGGAATCAAGGAAGTTGTGTTTTAACTGCATGGCTTTAGAATGAACGTTCCTCGGGTAGGGACAATAGTGACTATCTAAGCAAGGGCTAAATATGTGCAGGGCAGAAAGTGCTAAGAATGAAAGTGCAAAAGATGAATAATTAGAAAGTCTTAAGATACAGAAGGACAGTGGATCTGAAATTATGTTGAAACAGATGAGAAAAGAACCTAGAAAAATAATTAAGAGAATAAATAATTGTTATTTAAACAATAAGATAATAGACAAAAAAAGAAAGTAAAAAATGTCGGCTGTATTATAACATGCTAGCCATTATATTTCAAGAAGGCTTATATTTAATATGATTAGATTTTGAGAGAGGCGGCACCTTTTTTTTTTTGTATTCAATCCAGGAGTGAGGTTAAAAAGATTGAAATACTTGTATCCATAACATAAAAGTAGAATTTAATGGTTTCACATTACATTTACAATTGAGTTCAAAGTCGGTTTCATAACACACTTGTTATGTTTTTATGATAGGGCTAAAACCATTTATCTTTAATTTAAAGACCCTTTCCAAATGAAAACTGATGCAGAAATTAGTGGTCATTGTATCTAAAAATTAATATATGTATATACACTGAATGGAAACTTAAAGACCCTTCTTCCTTTTGTAATCCATTTTTTAAAGTCTGCTTTACTCTGTAATGATTAGGGCACCATCTGAGCACGTATTATGGCAGTCATGATGCAACAAGCATTAGACGTACTAAGGTTTGGAATTACAAACATTTTTTACCTAGTGTACTTCACTCGGAATTCTGAACCAGAAACATTTATATAAAACACTTTCTACAAATATTAGATTATTTATATTAGATTATTTAGGATTAAAAATGTTTATATTTTATTATATTTTGTAATATAACTTTTTTGATTTTGACCAAATTTCACTTCTGTTTATATACTGAAAATGATTATATATTCTGTAATAGCCTTTCTGTGTGGGTTTGTTTTGGATTTAATTTATGGCTATTTATACTGTACATATAAATACGAATAGATGACAAATCATGTAAATAACATAGAATGTAAAAGTAATAGAGACATAAAAGAAATAGATTAAAAAAAGGATAGATGAAGGTAGCATTCTATCCAACATCCAGGAGTTTTCATTGTATTACCATGGAGAAAGTCTTAAGAATATTTTAAGGCTTTTTGGAATTGGAAAACATGCCATTTGCCAAAACACATACTCAAATTTAACAATTAAACATGATACATTTTTATGCATGTGGTAAGAGGATCCAGTAAATTACTGTTTTTATACCCAAACCTTGTAAAGAGACAGGATATTCTTTCTCCATGGTTTCCATTATATTAAGCTTTGCTTTATTCAATGTCCTATAAAATAATGGAAATCTCAGTTCCAATGCTTCCTTCATTGGGAAAAGCTGAGTGAAACAGGTCTACGTGATGTAAAGACAAGTCTGAGTATGTATGTCATGCTAAACCTGTATCAATACTGGCTGTAGGACACAAGTACATTTGAGTATCACTCCAAATGCAGTACTGATATTAGGTAATGCAGTGAGAGAGAGAGAGGATAGGGTATGCACCCTTTTGAGCAGGTGCCTAGAATAATTGTCCATTTTTGGGAGAGTGTGGGAGTGTAAAACGGAGGGCAGAGGGGGATGGCAATGTCCCAGGTGGCGGGCCATGCAGAGGGCGAGACAGAATGCCAAGAGGAGGGGCCAGAAACAGATTAAAACTGCATTGACAGAGGGAATAAGTGGAACATGTTGACTATTGCAAAATCCTATTGGACTTTTGCCACAAATCAATGCCCTCTCCAAACATTTTAGGAAAAGTTAGATTATTTCTTCAGAACTTATTTGGAAAATTTTAATTCAGAAGCTGTCCAACAATTATATAATGAGACCTACAACTTACCACTCTTGTTCTGTGTAGTGTATGTGTGTTTGTAAAAAGTAAGGTGAGAGACAGAGAGCTGGTCCACTTATAAAGTTTCTCAGGTGGTGCCATCCACAGGATTGAGGGATTTGGAGGACTGAAGTCCTTTAGACCTTCCCACCACTGCTGTACACGCACAGATGAGTATGGATGTGTGCCATGTGCCTTTCCATGTTAGCAAATATCACATAAACTTCACCTATTTCTTTGAAGAACAGTACAATAAATATTTGTTTTTGCATTTACTGTTCATCCGATAACATTAAAGCACTGCCATTTGCTTTAATGTATTTACACATGCTATATTAAATTGCATGGGCTTTATATAATAAAAACAGTACGAACTTAACTTATGAACATAAGCATATTGCTGTATTAATGAATATGTATGTGTATGTTAGTGCCAGTGTGTTTGCACGGTGCAAAAGCACTGAGAAGGTCCGTCCATTCCCGCTTCCCTGTGGATCGGCCTAGCTAACAATTCACGACCACCGCTCATCACCAGGAACAAAGGATCACAACAGCAGTTGGCAAAAAGAAAGATAGGGAGACAAAGAAGAAAAAAACACCAACAGGTACAACACACAGCCTCTGGCTCGGAGTCAGTTCCCTCTACCTTGTAGGCAACCCGTGCCGGGCACTTCTTCCCCAGGCCTAATGGCGGAGACATTTGCCTGAGCATGTCATACATATCCCTGTAACTGATCCTGCCACTGGGGCAACCGAAAATCAAAGTAAAAATAAAATAAAATAAAAAATAAATAAGTAAAAAGAAGCACAGCACGACCACACCAGGTGTATGGCATGACAAAGGATCAAATAAAAAGGAGAAGAAAAAGGTAGGGGGGAGAGGAGAACAGAACAAAAAAGAAGGTTATTGGATTGGGCAGGTAAAGGACAGAGACTGTGTAGTCTCAGTGACTGATGGTTTTTCTAGCTACCATAACAGCATGTGAAAAGACTCAGAGGAAAAGGGCAGAAGAAAAATAGTGGAAGGGGAGGGCTGGCTAGCTTAGGCTTTAGAATGGGCATTCTATGTAAAGATCCATAGAACAGGCAGAAAGTCCCACTGCTAACAGGACGGTATGATTGCACTTTAATGTCAATGCAGTTTCTGTCCCCCTCCCCCCAGAACAATGCACGCTACAATGTCAGCTAAGCCTAGCAAGCATTATGTAATAAATAAAACAGAATAGTAACTAAATAAATAAATAAATAATCTTTTTAAAAAAATAATTAAATTACTGTAACTCTTTTCTATGATTTACTATTGTCATTCAAAAAGGGCACTTCATGCTTCTCAGAGTGTCTGCATTGTCCTGCACATTCTCTTGTCATACCAGAATGCAAGTCAAAATGGTGAAATGTCAAAAGGAAACAAATAAAAGGAAAATAAAACTTAATATAAGCAACAAGTCATTCCGGTTTTGATGCTAGCAGGTGCTATTAGGTTTTTAGTGGAAATCAAACCTTGCAGGCCACCCTATGAGGACATTTCTTTCCTAAGCCCAGTGGGGGGTCGATTACTCTCAATAAACTGTACATATCCTTATAATGAATGCGCCCGCTGCAAGAAGAATACAGGGAAGTTAGAGCACATAGCACAAAACACAGACAGTCATAGGAAGAAAAAAGCACAATATCACACACAGGTTAACAGAGAACAGGATTACACATGATAACACACTACTGTATTGCTAATCACCCATTTAAGCTGCCTGCAGAATTGACTTCATGAAATTCTTGTTAACACATACATTTTTTAAAAAGAAACTGATTACTTGCTTTTTGCCCTTCATCCTTTTTCTTTACCATTTATTTTTTTTTTACATGCTTTTTCTAAGGCTCTGATCTACATACTATAACTGCATAATTCTTAATATTAAATTGTATCTAAATTAGTTTTGCTTGTTTTGTTAAATACTCAGCAGAAAACAAGATTATAAAATCGGTTTTACTACAATATCTGGGGATTCAACTGTTATGACAGTTGTGTTTCAAAGTAGTTGGTAAAATACTAAGTTTCTATCACTAATATAAAGTCATTAACACACAATCTATCTACAGTGTTATGAAAAAAATATGGAAGGCTTTGGTCATATTTCATCAATTTTCCATATAAAATGGAACAGGTAACAGTAACATATTGCAAATTTAGAATTTTATATTTTCCAAGTTAATATTTATACAGGGCGGCACGGTGGCTTAGTGGTTAGCACATTCGCCTCTCAGCGCTAGGGATTCCCGGTTCGAATCCCCATCTGGGTGGAGTTTCCATGTTCTCCCCGTGTCTGCGTGGGTTTCCTCCGGGTTCTCCGGTTTCCTCCCACAGTCCAAAAACATGGATCAAGTTAATTGAATTCTCAAAATTGCCCAATTTAGAGTGTGTATGTGTGAGTGAGTGTGTGCCCAGCGATGGATTGGCCCCCCCCCCCCCCCCCCCCCCCCCCCCCCCCCCCCCCCCCCCCCCCCCCCCCCCCCCCCCCCCCCCCCCCCCCCCCCCCCCCCCCCCCCCCCCCCCCCCCATACAAAAAAACAGATTGGTTATGTAATCACAAAAAAATGTCCAATATTAAAATATTTTCCCTTAATTGGATGTTTTTAACACGTTCTGAAATTCAAATCGATAATAAATTTCTTAAGAGGTGGGCAAAATTTAAATTTACTTACTGATTGCAGCCAAGATGCAGCCTATTAAAATTGTGTGTAAATAAACTTCCATTTTGGGAAAGAGCTATTTAAGTTTACCTTGACCTCCTTTTAATACCTTTTCAAAACGTCACCCATACACTTTTTATTAGAACCTATTTCCAGTCTTAAAACTATATGAACAAATTTATCTCTATCATGATTCAGAATATTTTAATACTATGTATGTGGGAATATGTAAAATATCTAGATAATAGTTTGCAAAACTTAATTGAAGTATTATGCAAAATTACTTTAAACACATGACTAGGATAAATTACAATTTATAACAACTAAATATGATTATTAAATAAACATTCAGTGGAGAAAAATTGCAAAAAAATGTTTTAAGAAATTAAATAAATCGTTTAACTTATGTACGCAGTTTAACATTCTGCACCACTGTGATATTTTTTTCACATATGTAATATTTTGTACATTGCTGATTACAATGCCAGGTACCAGAATACCTGTTCTCACAATTGTGTTTTGTACATTATGCAAATTATAGATAATTTACTCGGTAGAGCCAAACCAACAAAAGCCAATTTAATTTGGCAATAAATTTCAAGAAAAAATATTACAAACTGTAGCAATCAATTCATTAGAAATCTCCAAAACAAAAATAGCACTTTTCAGTCGTCAACAATTATAAGACTGCTAATTATTTAATATAGATTTGGTGAGAACATGTTACAATATCAGAGACTAGTTTTTAAAAGCATGTTTTAACAAAATTAGCTTGAACTTTGAGCAGGCAGAGCTTTGTTAATTCTATATTTGGATAGGTAACAAACGAATAAACAATTTAAGTTTTTTTTTTGTCCAGAACATGAATATCAAAAAGAAGATCTTATTAATTTCTCTGTAGTTTCTCCTAGACAATAATGTGATCAAATGAAAAGATAAAGGAGAATTTTGGCATAAATATCTATCTGCACAAATATGTACTGGATTCTGAGATAAAGAACTCGGTAATCTCACAAATGCCTCCTCTTAAGTTTTAGTAGAGATCAATAAAACCTCACATTGTGCTCAGATGTCAACGTACAGGGTAAACCATGATACAGTATCCCTTTGAGCAATGAGGGTCAAGCACCTTGCTCAAGGGCCAACATTGTTAATTTTGGTTGGCCTTGGAATTTGAACCCCCAAATTTTAGATTCATAGCCCAGCATTTGATCTTATTGTTATCTATGAGAATCTACAGATAAATTAATGAGATCTAATTTTTTTATTTTATTTTCCTCTGAGACATAACCTACTGAATTATTATTCTACAGTACGATAATTTACAACTTATAATTGCTAAATACAAAATTCTCAAATTCATTAGATCTTTAATATGTTCAAAACTATTGGCTCATTATTAACTTGGTTTTTTCTCTTGTACATTACTAGTGGAATCTTACTCTCTCTCATAAGTGATCAGCATTTGGGTGACTGGCACTGGAATGCAGATACCCAGAAACTTAGCATGTTTTTTGGAAGGAACTAAAAGTTCATAACATTAAGTTTGTTACTAAGTATGCCATATTCCAGAGACAGGGGTTGGGAAGACAAGGGGAAAGGCCACTAATTGACAGGGGTATTAAAATAGAAGAAGGAGATGGATGGACAACCATGATCCATGATTCCTTCTGTCAAAAGGAGCATTTGTTACCCCCCCCCGGAAACTGGGCTGCTCGGGATTTTGAGCAACTCCTCAACAGAGGGCTTAACCCAGCTCCACACATGGGGCAAAAACAAGAGCACCCATTAGGAAGCACAATCAATGGGCAGCTATGTAATAAAGAAAACACTATATAAGACATGTGCAGCAGGCAAGAACATACATTCATTTAATGTGAATGTGTGTGTGTGTGTATGTGTGTGTGTGTGTGTGTGTGTGTATCATCACATCGCATTTTATGTAAATACACTAATTAGTTAACAGTTTGTGTATGAAATATCCTCACCAAGCTGCAGGATCATATTCTGCCCAAATCCTCACATATTCATCCAGATGATGCGGACCCAGAATCGAGGAGTCTCGTGTCAGGTATTCAAAATTGTCCATGATGACAGCAACAAAAAGATTTAACATCTGCAAACAACGTTAACTATATATATATAACTATATTTAATTCTGAAAATGACTATTGAGTTTAAATCCTGAAAATATACAATGTGTAGCAATGATTCCAATGTGGGAAATCAGTTTTTCTTGGAAAGGTAACTAAGAAGCTATGGGCTCTTACCAGGAAGGAGCAGAGAAAGATGAAGGAGACAAAATACAGATAGGCAAACTCGCTTCCACAGTCTGGCACATTGTTCCCAGAGAGGGGATCACATTTTTTACCACCCAAACAAGACAGCATAATGTCGTGCCATGCCTCTCCCGTCGCACTCCTGTACACAAACATGTTTACATATATGGATTAACTGTACAATAAATGGCACTATTCAGAATCCACTGAACTGTAGATAAGACTTACAGTAACTACTACAAACCTGAAAAGAAGTATAAGAGCCTGAAAAAAAGTTCGGAAATTGTTGTGCGGGTTGATGGAGCTTTCGCCGTCTTCTTCAATAGCAATGTTTCCAAACAACTGTATGACCAAATTTTAAAATATAACTGAGATGGCACTTTATATTTTATTGTTGCACAATTTATTGGAAATAATATAATTGTAAAAAGTGTGTATCACTTCATCACCTGCATTCCGATGATAGCGTAGATGAAAAACAGCATAGCAATAAGCAGGCACACATATGGCAAAGCCTGGAATGAAATTCACACAGGTAATTATGGTCTCTTGCAGACTGATCGTGAATATATTTTGCAAAAATTGTCTTACTAGGTAATATTAGACTGTACAAAAAAAAAACATTTAAACACCAATTTTTGAGTTTCAGCTAAGTTTATGGTGTTTAAAAAATATGCGGAATATGTAAAGAACTTTACAGTTTAGAAGTACTATTAAATAATTAGTCGATAATTTCTTGCATCTGTAATCAGCGACATTTAATGAATATGCTTTTGAAACAGAAAGAAATGAATCATGGTCAAAAGCAATGGCAACCTTTTTACATATTTACTCTGTTTCTGTTTGCATTTCTGACGTTTTACATAAAATTCCAGAAAAGGACTAAACAAAATTATTACTACATTTAACGTAATAACCACTTTCAATACTTTCCAGTATGATATATATAATTCAATCATTTCTGGGTGTGTTTTAAGGTAAGCTTAGGTCATTATTTGCTGGAAGATCCAAGATATATGACAAAAATTCAGTTTCATGACACTTTCTTACATTGCATTCCAAACTTCTTTGGCAGACTTCACGATGCCATAAATGTAGTGAGGTCATTTAGTTACAAACATAACAAAACAATTACAAATGTCTTTGAACCGAATATTTTCCCTGGGTCTCTTACTTTATTCAGCATTTTAACAATCCTTTGATGCAATTTTTTATCACTTTTTCACAACTAATAGTCAAACAATAATATTACCCACAGAGGACACAAAAACATTAAAATTGTTGGAGATGGTCTTGAACATTAATATATATACTGTTTCACAATTTTGGTTCTTACATCCTCGAAACAATTTACTGCTTTTATGTTTTTTATTCTCAGACACAAAGATTTAGTTCTTATTTAGGGTGTTAGACATGTGATTTTTTTTATACTGCCAGTACCTGTTGCCACAAATATAATTACAGAAGCATTACATGATTAACATCCAACAATTCCTAATAATTTTACATGGTGCCAATAGTGTCAGTAAAATAATTTATGCAGTTTTGAGTGGAATTATCTTACATCTAACATTTTATCTCTGCTTTTGTTGTATTGTTTTTTTGCTTGTGTAACACATCATCTAATTGTTTTAGTTAATACATTTTGCATTCCCTCTTTAATACTGGAGTAATATTCTACAGTTTATTCTAGTAAAACATTAGACCAAAAGATGGGACAACTAGGTCAAGATCCAAATATATAACAAAATTTAAGTTTCAATTTAAAGTTATTCTATTTCATAACAATGGTTAAGCTTAAGGTAAATTTATAACAGTTATAAAAAAAAGTATTTTCTCCATCCTGCATTTTTCCCTGTACTTTTAAGCATACTACATAACAACATAACAACATTTTTAAAAGGGACACTGTCTCAGATGAAGCAATGATGTTTAAAAAGGAATGTTTTTTAAGAGAAATACTAAAACCCTGCGCAAAGCCATCAGAAATGTTATATCTATAAAGCGAAAACTACCTATTAATGCCCATACCAATTTCCACAAATTTTTATAATTAGTGGTAAAATATTAATATTAATTGCATCTTTATCAATAAGAATATATAATTAAAATATTTCAAATTATATCATTATATTTTGTAGTATAAACAGTGTATTAAATTGTCACCTATATATTCAATAAAACTGTATAGAATAATTATACTAATTCAGTTATGTGTAACAGTTTGAACATCTCTTCATATATTTCATGTTGTATTTTTTAAATTGTGTTTAAGTAAAACTAACATAGTCTTCGTTACACATTTTTAATAAGACAAAAATAAAACAAAAAATAA
This sequence comes from Corydoras maculifer, assembly GCA_019802435.1. Lineage (NCBI taxonomy): Eukaryota > Metazoa > Chordata > Actinopteri > Siluriformes > Callichthyidae > Corydoras > Corydoras maculifer. Next base: position 180,543 of record JAFMOD010000265.1, read on the forward strand.
AACAAAACAAAACAAAAAAAACATTTTCTACTAATCTACCAGTCTACTGGGTACGTTAATAAATTCTTCAGTAAATCATCACTTTATTAACTTCTCATATTAATAGAAAATCGATCAAAGAGTATTAGACCATGATTTCTTATACTAAAAAAAAGATGTGTTTGTGCGTTTTTTTACCTTAAAGGACTGAACAAATGTCCAGAGGAGGATACGAATGGTTTCACCCTGCCTGAGTAGCTTAATGAGTCGTGCAGCCCTGAAGAGTCTTAGAAAACTCAGGTTGATAAAGTTATTCTGTGTAATAGGTAGATTAGATGGATAGATAGATAGATAGATAGATAGATAGATAGATAGATAGATAGATAGATAGATAGATAGATAGATAGATAGATAGATGGTAAGTAGATAGATAGATAGATAGATAGATAGATAGATAGATAGATAGATAGATAGATAGATAGATAGATAGATAGATAGATAGATAGATAGATAGATAGATAGATAGATAGATGGATGGATAGACAGATGGTGTAAATAATTAATCAGTTGCTCATGAAATAATGACAGAGCATTCTGTATTAATATGCAAACCAAACAATATGTGGCAAACCAAGGGAAGTACAAAGTTATCAAAAAATAAAACAGAAACTGGCAACACCGAGCAGGCCCAGCAAATCTGAGGGAAAAAGAGAAGCAGGACAGGAAAGTAAAGGAGGGAGTGCAACTCATACATGGGACAGACCCCAAAATCCTCATCCACATGAAAAAGGTGGTGCAAAAACCCTAACTCAAGCGTCCATCAACCAAATGCACTGACCCACAGGGTCAAGTTTCACTACTCACAGCTAGGTCACGGCATGCTCAACTCACACATGAACAATTCACAGCTCAGAGCAATTCATATCAGGACCCAGTGTTGGCTAGAGTCAGAGGTTCTGGGTTTAAGTACAATAAGCTTGAAAAGTTCAAGAAATACAAGTTATGTAATGCATTTAAAAATAACAACAGTTAATTAATTAAATATAATAGTATTATGTTAGCAGTAGTTAAACATATAATTCATACAACCCACTGGATATTTACTGTACCATTTACCTATAGATAGAACCCTCACCAATAAATATATATTAAATGCATTTTTTAAATAAAGTGAAAATATTTTTAAACTACTTAAGTTATGTATACTACACAATGTCATACACATAATCATGAAGTATATAGAATTGTATAAAATGTTTTAGGCATGATTTAAAGTATTTAAACATTAATAAATTAACATACTGCTTATAAATCCTATTTTCAAAATATTATTAAAAATACTTTACAGGCCACATATTGTCTGTTTGGGGCTATAAATGGATTGTGTAAATAGACATCTAGGTTTGGAAGACAGCAAAACAAGCTGTTGCATTAGGGACATGCCTTGCATGGAGTTCTGGGACTTTTTATTTGCTCAATACCCCCAATGTGCCATGCTACACATGTGTTGTAGCACCACAAACAAGATTACTGTTGTGTTTCAGGTGGTAGCTGCTGTTTTGTTTGTGAATGAGGTTATGTAAACTGCAAGCATTGTGTAGAATATTTACACTTTTTTTATTGTTCACCACAGCTTACTAAATAAACATTTGTAACACATTGTTAAATGTCCTTTCTCTATATTTACTTAATCACTAAATTACACAAAACAATACTTGCCCAATTGAATTTGATGTGAGCAAAATTAAGAAAAATGTTAGGACAAGGCAACAAAAATTAATTATTAACCGTTGTAAAATTTAATTGAGTATTCCATTTTTATGGAATACTCAATTAAATTTCACAACAGTTTAACACCACTGGGTAGAATAGGATTATGAAGGATCTGAAGAGATTCTTGGTACAGAAATGGTTTTACAATCCATTGCCATATTTTCTGTAGTCTATTAAAAATAATAAAATAAGTAATTTAACTGCTACTTTTTGCAAAGGAAAACTGCACAAATTATTAAAACAAAGCAGAATTAAAATTTTGAATGTACAGTATGTGTATAGGGGACTATATTCAGATTGTGTTAATGCTTGATTAACAAATCAACATTTGATGAACAAATATATAATTTAGGCAGGAGCATCCAGATCAGATAATGAGAGAGAGAGAGAGACTTTTCAATATTAGAAAAAAAGTATTGTGTTTATGTCATGTATGAATAAATCATTCGAACGCTTTAAAAAATCTACATTTTACGCCCGAATTCATCTTTTTTTTTAGTACTTTGTAATATTCTCAGTAAATTGATTTTTCCCCACTTGTTATTACTACTTGTACTTATTGTTTTAATGCCCTTAAACCCAGTACCTCAGCACAGAAAGACAAGGACAGGAATATGACATGAACTATGCAAAATGTGCATGCAAAAACTTATTCCCAACATGGTAGGAATACCTTTCAAGGGAGACCCATGCTACAGACCTACCAACTGCCACACAAATACAGGGGCCTTTGAGCTCATGTAGACCTATATTCATACTATTTCTAGTCTGTGTTTTGAAAATAAATTTTGGGGGAGGGGCAGCATGCAGCAAGATAATCATAAAGGTTACACCCCTTACATATTTACATCGATACTATAAAATTTACAGCTGCATGTAGTATTTAAAATTCTAAGTGGGTATAAAAATAGACTAAAAGATCTCCAGTGTCACACAGAACAGTGGTCAAAATTCATTCTACTCAAGCACATGCATCATTATCACCATCACCAGCCATAAAGATATGCTTTAAGACTTCCAAAAAATTACAAACCATCTACAATGGAGATGTTGCAGATGCATGGTTTATAGCAGCATTTTTGGAGGTTGATATAACAACCAGTGTGAATGGCCAGGTCAGGCCAGGTCACAGACGGACACATGATTTGATAGTGCATTTTGATTGGATGAATTCATCAGTGGGCGTAGCCGCCATTATAGCAGAGATTAAAGAAAGCATGTAAAAACAAGATAAAACAAGTAATGAATAATTGTTGTGCACACATTAAAACATCAGTTGAATGCAGCAAACAAAATGTTATAACAAACTTTCATAATAGCACAAAATAGTGACAATTAACAAAATATGATTTGCTAAAAAACAAAAGGAGACACATAAAATTAAATAAAATAGGTCAACAGGATTTGATGTAAACAAAACTTTTTTTTTTTTTTTTTTACAAAACCCAGTTTTGACACGCACTTAGCCCAAAAACATATAAACAGCAACTAATGTGTAGTTTTTGTACTTAAAATAGACATTTTCCAGAAATGCACTGTCACACATGCTGCACACAGCAAACTATTACATTGGTGGCTTTGTAAAACAGGATATGACCAAAAAAGTACAAAATCCTTGTCACATAATTGGATTGTAATTCAGTCATAAACAAATGTTGCTTGCCACTTCTTAGATTTGTCTGTCAATTTTGGCATTGGCTTTTATTTTGGCTATTTTTGGTATCAACTGGTGCATTGTCTTAAGCTTAAATGTTTTATATATGCAGAATTATCAACACACCAACTCACTTACTGTCAATATTCCACACTCTCAGAAATAAATTTGGGCTCACCTGGAATCTTGATACACTTCATTCTAGAGATCTGGCAGGATAACATGATTGTGTAAAAAGAGTTTAGATTTAAGGTGGAATTGAGAGACTAAACTGCCCCTCTTCAATGTCAATGGTTCAGTTGTGACCTGTTCAATGTCCTTCAAATTTTGAGCATTTAAATTAAGGGTATTACAGATAGGGTAAACTAAAAAAATAAATAAATAAGAATAAGCCTATGATTACTATGAAGCTTGCATGGACATGACATAACAAAAATGAGGGAATAATTTACTAAAATGTACATGTTTTATGTCATAAGATGGCTCCATAGTACACAAATTTATGTGAGGAAGAACTCACATAAAAAAGTACAAAAAAGTACTTACCCCTAGCTCTGTGACTAAAATATCAGTGATGCTCCCAAGAACAGTCACACAGTCAAAGATGTTCCAGGCATCTTTAAAGTAGTTCTGTTGTAATGTGGGAAAGACATGTTTTGGTCAGAAATAAGACACACACAGAAAAAAAAATTATATGATATTACACTAATTATTAAAAAACTCTTGTTCATAATTAAAGACAAACAATTCATCCATCCATCCATTGTCTACCGCTTTATCCCCTACTAGGCGGGATAGTCGTGCGGGAGGGTTCCCCATACCCATCCAGGGGAGAACGTTTCGGGCACTGGGCAAATACAGTGGGTTGCAAAAGTATTCATACCCCTTGAACTTTTCCATATTTTGTCACATTACAACCACAAACATAAATATATTTCACTGGAATTTAATGTGAAAGACGAACACAAAGTGGTATACAATTGTGAAGTGGAATGAAAGTTATACATGAATCAACAATTTTTTTACAAATAAAAAACTGAAAAGTGCGATGTGCAAAATTATTCAGCCCCCCTGAGTCAATACTTTGTGGAACCNGAAAAGGGGGCTGAATAATTTTGCACATTGCACTTTTCAGTTTTTTATTTGTAAAAAAATTGTTGATTCATGTATAACTTTCATTCCACTTCACAATTGTATACCACTTTGTGTTGGTCTTTCACATTAAATTCCAGTGAAATATATTTATGTTTGTGGTTGTAATGTGACAAAATATGGAAAAGTTCAAGGGGTATGAATACTTTTGCAACCCACTGTACATCTATGACAGGGCGCAAATCTATCGCTGGGCACACACTCACTCACACACACACACACAAACACACTCTATATGAGGTAATTTGGAGAAATCAATTGACCTTAATCCATGTTTTTGGACTGTGGGAGGAAACCAGAGAATCCGGAGGAAACCCATGCGGACACGGGGAGAACTTCACCCAGATTGGGATTCGAACTGGGAATCCCTAGTGCTGAGAGGCACTACCGTGCCACCCAAGACAAACAATATTTGTCCTTAATTTATAAAAAACATTTCAATATCAAAAGTAAAGTGCAATGGAATCCAAAATTCACATTTGCTCTGTCAGTATTTTATTACAAACATATTGCATTGTTGAATGAGTAGCTTTTTTATTAATAATATGATAATATGAACAGCAGTTTAGCCTGATAAGGCTAAAACTCTGCAACATGCTCAATCATATTTCACAGTGATTAAGTATGAATGTTATTATTACAATTCTCATTTAATATTTTAAACAAGCTGTTTAGGATTACTATTATTATGTATTTAGATCTACTTGCAAATGCAACATACAACTAAAATGGTGGATTGAGATTTTAGACGATAAAAATAAAAATCTATTAACATTTTGGTGGAGTTGTTTCCACATTAAAGATGTTAATTCCATCCATCTATTATCTTCCGCTTTATCCTTTACTAGGGTCGCAGGGGGGTTCCCCATACCCATCCAAAGGAGAATGTTTCGGGCGCTGGCCAGATACACCCAAGACAGGGCGAGAGTTAATTCAAATTTGAAAATATATTAATATATAAATTAAATATTGATTAAAATCTACCAAAATGCAAATGTAAATATAATAAATAAAATTATAAATAAATAAAATATATTTGGAGCCTAAACTTATGTTTTAACATTGCCATTTTGCATATCATATTTTAATTTTATATTTCATATATATTATATATTTTATTTTAATCTTAATTTTGATAATGCTATGCTTTTATTAGTGTTTACCTTTCAGGCTGAATTAAATTATCACATTTAATTCAAACCAATACAACAATCTGATCAACTCTACTAAAATAAAATAAAATAAAAAAATAAAGGAGGCACAGAGTCCTTAGCTCATGCATGCTTAGCATCTTTCCGCTCAGTTTCTTTCTTTTAGCAGTGCCCAAAACGGAAGTGCCTCATCTGCTTTTTGAGTACTAGCTATTAACTGGGCAGAAGTTCTACACCAGGCAGCACGGTGGCTTAGTGGTTAGCACGTTCGCCTCTCAGCACTAGGGATTCCCGGTTCGAATCCCCATCTGGGTGGAGTTTCCACGTTCTCCCCGTGACCGCGTAGGTTTCCTCCGGGTTCTTCGGTTTCATCCCACAGTCTAAAAACATGGATCAAGTCAATTGAATTCTCAAAATTGCCCCATATAAAGTGTGTCTGTGTGAGTGCGTGTGTGCCCAGCGATGGATTGGCGCCCTGTCCTGGGTCTATCTGCCCAGCGCCCGAGACGTTCTCCCCTGGATGGGCATGGGGAACCCCACCGCTACCCTAATAGAGGATAAAGCGGGAGATAATGAATGAATGAATGAATGAAGTTCTACACCACCACCACCACCTGTGACTTTGTGTGCAATTTTCTGCACTCAGGGCACATAGTTGATAGTTGAGCTCTCTGTGCACACCCATGATGCTTGATGCCCTTTGCTGGCCCACCAAAGAATCTTGCATGCCTTTTGCATTGTATGCAGAAAAATTAATTTACCACATGTGAGGCTGAAGCAGCTTATAGTAACCCAGCACTCAGATAAGAAAGCCAAACACCTATTGCTGGACCATAGTCTAATTGGCTATCTGTCAAATGCACCTGCACCAACCTTTGTGGTTGCTTCAATTACTACAAGGCGTTAAATTACAAACAACGTAAGAATACCTGGTGAACTTTAACATGAAAAATGTGATGACAGCAGTGGAAATCTAACTGTTTGCTTGGGACTAAAAGGTACATCAGTGACCTGCATCTTGCAATACACATACCAAATACTCTCTGCCATAATTGACTCTATTGTAACTTAGAAGAACATTGTTTTGCAAATAATATGGCAATATATGTAAGTACATATATTAATTAAATGTAATATTTGTGAATAATTTGTGTAAATTTAAAATGATTAAAATATTATATATACATTCTTACCTTAACTTCAGGGTTTACTTTCTATTTGTTTAAAATTTCAATCCCTTACCCTCTTTGTCTCTTTCACTTGCTGTATGTTAATGCCTGCAGTAAAACTTTCCATTAAGACCACTCGGAAATGCTCTATAGCCCTCTACTATGGAACCTTTTAATACAGCTAAACGAAAATAGGCATTTTTTAAAATTTAAAATAGAATCCAGCATTCTCATTGTTGCATCAGTTTAATCTCTGTTTTGTTCAATCATTTACCTAGTAAGTTCACAACATAATTAAATCCCATAACTTATGACACACTGGATACTCACAAGTGCACCAAAGGCAATGATTTTCAGCACACACTCCAGGGAGAACAGTGATGTAAACACAATGTTCAGGTTGCCTAGCATTTTTTCATAGGTATCTGAAGCTTCATCATACTATAAACATACACACATACACACACACACACACACACACACACACACACACACACACACACACACACACACACACACACACACACACAAAGCAAATGAATGACAGTCCTAGACCTAAAACTTTTTCATCAAAATCTATTACAAACATTTGAAATTACATGTACTATTTTGTGCTCCGAATTTTATAAATTAAACGACCAGCAACTTTTCATCAATATTAAAATCCAGAATTTTTTATAATGCTGTTGTCTTGACAGCATTTTGAACATTCTTTTCTTACCTTCATCATCAAGACAATGGTGTTGAGTGCAATCATGGCCATGATTGTATACTCAAATGGTGGAGACACCACAAACTCCCACATGCGGTACTGAAATGTCTGTTTATTCTGTGGCATGTGCCGTGTGAGTGGCTTGGCATTGATGGCAAAATCTATGCAAGCTCGCTGTAAAACAAATTTTAATTACTGGCCAGATGTGTGCATTATCACTACGCTATACACATTTATAAGCTTGCTTTAATATATTTCAGTTGACACTAAAGGTCATAGGGATTGTCATCATTAATTTAGTGTGTTCTACACTGTAGTTTAAGATGGCATTTTACTTAATTTTAGCACAAATTGCTACAGAAATAAGCTGACGTGCTGATGTTACTATGTTATCCTAAAGGATGAAATGCATAGGTTATAAAACATTCAATGGCCTGTTCTCTCTAGACAAACTATAAATAAATCACATGCTTTAAAGCTTGATGGTTTTGCAATGCTTTATTAATTGAATATTTAAGCATGTATGCAACTGGTCTAGGCATTAAGTGGTATTATGGAGTCCAATAAGTATTATGAACAGTACAACGATATTACTAATTCAGGACAATACACCTGTTTAAAATCCTAATCATAGGTACTGTTCAACAAAATAAAAAAACAGAGATTTGTTTGAACAATGCACCATGATCTAGGCAAACACGCCTTTAATACTGTATGAAATCATTTCTGTTACCTCATTTTTTTCCAGACTGTAGTCCTCCATCATTTTGTCCCCTTGTTCTTGGAAGGTGATGATAATGAGCGCAACAAATATGTTTACAAAGAAGAAAGGGAACACAACAAAATAGACCACATAAAAAATGGACATCTCCATTCGATAGCCCGGACTTGGACCCTGGTTCTCATAAGTTGCATCCACAGAGTGTTTTAGGACCCTGAAAAAAAGAAAGATTAATCGCACTTATACTTACTATGTAGATGTTAAAAATTAAGAGCCAATCATTTGCTTATTCATTACAAAACAGGCAGAAATAAGATGGCCTATAAAATCATAAACAGGTATAAAAAAATGTTTTTTTAATTTTTCAGAATAAAAATGATTAGAAATGTATGTTAATTTATGTTAAGATAATTATTAGCTTGTGTTAGATTAAGAGTCAAAATGATAGATTCTGTTGTTTATACATGACATTAAGAACAATTAGCAGTTCCAATAGCAACCCAAATGCATGAAATCAGCATGGTTGGACTGTAGATGGAGCTACAGTGAAGACAACGACATTTTTGTCCATTGCCCCATGCTGTGATGTTGTTAACATTAGAAACCATCTATTTAATAAATTTAATAAAGCTATTTTAACAGTAATGGTATTTTTCTTTCTTTCAAAAATTGTGGAAAATGATGTATTATATCCAAATAATGTGGAGTTGCATCATCAGAACACAAAAAAGTACTGTAAAACCAAATGATTCCTAGAGTTCAGCGTTTAAAATGAAGATTTTTTCATATACTATAATCAATAGTATAGTTTTATTAATATACTATACATTTGTTACAGTGAATTGTATTTGATTGTCATTTAATTTTTAATGTTTTTACATTAGTAAAAAATACTTGGGGAAAATCCAATTTTTAAGTAATTTATTTGTGTGTGTGTGTGTGTACACAGGTCCTGCTGCAATGCTGCACTGTAATGCTGCACTACGGCTTTAAAGTAAAGCCTGTTCTTGACATTATTTTGAAAAACAAAAAATTTGAAAGATTGCATTTGTGGAATTGGTGTAAGTAGCAGAACTCACTGTGGCCATCCTTCTCCAGTAGATACAGTAAAAAGTGTAAGCAGGGCCCAAAGCACATTGTCATAATGAAATTCATACTTCTTCCATTCCCGTTTCTGTGCCCTCACCTCATTATCCCGCTCATACACCAAGTATTCACCCCTACAACACAAGCAGATGTGTGTGTATGTGAATGAGCAAATGAAAGATAGAGAAATGTTTGTGAGAGAAAATGATTCTGACCTGCAATCCCTCTCAAACTCTTTGGATTCATCAGTGCAGTAAAAAAATTTGCCTTTAAATAGCTGCACTGCCACCACAGCAAAGATAAACATGAAAAGCATGTACACGATGAGGATATTTAGCACGTTTTTCAGGGAGTTCACCACACAGTCAAACACAGCCTAAAGAAATTCAGAGAAACACAAGGACATGCTCTATGACATCCCAAACTATCTTTACAACAAACTCAGTGATAAAGATACATAGTTAAAAAATGACTATTACAAAGCTAACATCCTTACTTTCAAAATGTTGAACATATATTTATGAAGTATGCTGACACTAATATATATGATACATGTGCTTTGTGAACTTATTGACACCTGGTGCTAAAGTCCCATCATTATCTAATTGGTACTGTATTTACCAATAGCTGTTAATCTTCAATTATTTAATTTGTATTTTCTCTATTTTGAAAAGTTATTCCAGTTCAAAAACAGATTTGGACTTAAACATGATTTAGAACTACTTACGATGATGTATGATGCCAGTATTTCTGTATAGGGACAATGTTAAGCATATGCTAAATGCTTCATTTGTTGTCCAATGAGATACTATAAAACATTACATATTAAACCAAAGTTTTCAGTTTCCCAAGTAGCCATTTACCGCTGCTAATCATCTCTCTATGATGTATGTCTGAAGACCATGCATTAGCACTTTAAAAGTTCTATTAGTGAACATGCTCTTGGAGTCCAGTCCAACTATCTATAAAGCAAAGTGCTGATAGACAAGTACATACTGAATACGTGTGATGTTCAGGTGTCCACATTTTTTGTAGTACTGATACAGAGTAGATACATAATGGCTGGGCAATAAATTAGTACATTGTTATAAAGTTCTTTGTGTATCATGAAAACTACTGTATTTTGCATCTACATGTTAATCATATTTCTCAGTAAAAATACACTGATTATTGTCATGTTTTATTTAATGTATTTTACATATAATCGTCATTATTATTACCTTGAGCTTGGGCAGGCGCTTGATTGTTTTGAGTGGCCGAAGCACTCTTAGCACACGAAGTGACTTAATGGTGCTGATGTCCTTCCCCTTACTGCTTCCTCTGTGTATCAAGCCAGCCCAGACATACAAACACAGATATATACAAGAAGTTAGAATAGTTAGTCCTTGCTGGAGATGATAGGTGCCAGATTCCAACATGGGTGACCTTATGGATATGGGCACCTATGGCTGGCACACCAGGAGGGTGTTAATTAATTTTTTGCTAGTGGATTTGCCAAAAAGAAAGCATGCATTCATCCACAGTCCAGTTACAAGTTGATGCACCGCATGTTTATAGCTCACTGTGAATATGGCTTGCTACAGTTAGCCTAGAAAGCCTGTCTTACAGTGTATACACACACCTACCCCCCCCCACACACAATCCCTAACCCACCACTTCCAGACATTCAGCTTCCCTTTCACACACTCACACACATACATTGCTCATGCTGTTTAATGGCGCATCTCTTACTCAACTAAAATCCATGCATTTCTCAATCCTAATTCCATTTTTACCCATCATTCCCTGCTGGTTTTATTGCTATGCCGCAGCAGCAGTATGAAAACTGAATCTGGGCACATCTGCATTGTCAGCCATTCCCCACTTGTGGAAATGCCGAGCCAAGCCCTTTCTTTTTTTTGTGACACATTGTTCCATTTTTCCTCGACTTTAACTTTCATTCATTCATTATCTCCCGCTTATCCTCTATTAAGGTCGCGGTGGGGTTCCCCATGCCCATCCAGGGGAGAACGTCTCGGGCGCTGGGCAGATAGACCCAGAACAGGGCCACAATCCATCGCTGGGCACACACTCACTCACACACACACTCTATAGGGGGCAATTTTGAGAATTCAATTAACTTGTTCCATGTTTTTGGACTGTGGGAGGAAACCAGAGAACCCGGAGGAAACCCACGCAGACACGGGGAGAACATGGAAACTCCACCCAGATGGGGATTCGAACCGGGAATCCCTAGCGCTGAGAGTCGAACGTACTAACCACTAAGCCACCGTGCCGCCGACTTTAACTTTTAACAATGAAAACAATATAGTAAACAGAATGGAATTCTAAAAACATGTTCACTTCATCAAGAGAAGAGTTTTTAGAATTATGATTCATGGTGATTTTATTTGGTTTAAAACAAAACCAAGTGTAATTAATTCATTGCACCACTAAATAAAAAATGGCAGCATGCAGTCAAGTGTGGTACTGACATTCATAAAATGAGAAATTATAGATTTGCGGAAAATATAAGCACTGTCTTTTAGAAGAGGTAGTCAGTTCCTTTTCCTCCAGGTTACAAAAGCCTGTAATACACATTGGCTTCCACACTTGATATAGACTGCTTTCACTGTGATACTGCTAGTTAAAATTAAGTTAGTTCATAAATTTTATTAATTCAGCATTAGTGTTTATTGTTTTTACAGACATTTAAAAAATATTACACATTTATTTCATCCTATTTAACTTCTTTATTGGCTAAACACTTGTATCTGCAGAGTGGTTTCATTTACAATTATGTCGCTGAAACAAATTCCACATGTTCTACAGGTGAATTTGGCCATATTTGTGTGTGTGTGTGTGTGTGAGAGAGAGAAAGAGAGAGAGAGAGAGAGGGAGAAAGAGAGAGAGGGAGAAGAGAGAGCAATAGAGTCAAGGGAGGGAATAAGATTAGAGCCTTGTCTTCTACAGTACATATACACACCTTCCTGATACAAAGAAGGGCCATGCATGACGTACATTCTAGGTTGTTTTCACCTCTGGTATATAAGTAAAGTAGGTGGGAAAAGTGAATAAATATAGTAAGTTCCTTTTATTACTAAAATTGTTAACATAGAGAACAACCAGCAATGTTAATGTGTATGTTATGCAATTGTATAGATTGCATCTATAGTTTTATGTCCTTTTAGTTTAATAAAATATGTAAATACACTGATGAGAAACAAGTGTTCTCCAGCAAGGCTCCTCAGCTATAGGATAACCTTCCTGGGTTATTTTATAGAATTCAGAAACATTTATATTTTTATTTAGAATTATAACTAGTCTACTTGCACTTACATTAAATTTGTTAATTTTTATTTTATTAATGATGTATAATAATATCATGAATATAATATCATATAATGTAATCTAATATAGTGTAAAAGCAGTTTTTTGTGACAATGTCATTGTGTACCCTTTAATAAGCTGCAAGGACAAACTAAGATGTTGCAATGTTTTTTATAAGATCAAATACAGTGTAAAGTATTAAAATGAAAGATGAAAACATTTACCACAGCTGACATAATGCAATAAGCATTATCCTTAGATTATAATGGTTGCTTTAAAGCACATGCAGGAGCAATGTATCTCTATGAATACCACTAAGTAAGGTTTGAAGGTTAAGGGTATAGTGGTATATGACACATGAGCATTTATTAATTTCTCTCCATCTAGATTATTTTACATAGGTGTACATACATCTGCTTCATAAGCAGACAGCTTCATAGAGTAAAAAGGGATGAGTAACACACAGAAAGACATAAAAACAGATTTTAAAAAAAAAAGAGAGGAAAGCTGTGTAAGTGGCAGGACAAGCAATAAAATGCAGAAAGTGAAAAAGAGGGGGGGGGGGGGGGGGGGGGGGGGGGGGGGGGGGGGGGGGGGGGGGGGGGGGGGGGGGGGGGGGGGGGGGGGGGGGGGGGGGGGGGGGGGGGGGGGGGGGGACACACACACACACACACACACACACACACACACACACACACACACACACACACACACACACAAACAAACAAACAAACATACTTACCAAGGTAAAGTTCAAAATCCACACATATCAACTTTAATGAGTTCTACAAACGTATGCATTATCCACACACACTGCTCTAATTGACAAGAGGGTAGGCAGTACATGCTCTGTCATCATTTTCCCCCTTTCCCATTTAAAGGCATATTATGGCATCCTCCACAGGAGTATTATAGTGACACATAGATGGTATCATGTGTCATGTGGCAGCTCAGTTCTAGAGAGCTGGTGCAGGCACACATATGAATTTTCACTCACTCCCACACACTCAATGAATCTACATTCTACAGAACCAAGCTGCTCAGCTCTTTTATTAATATTATTTAGAAGTATAAACCATTTACATCTATTTCACTATATTTAAAAATATATGTTTTATATTACATGAAAATCATATACAGTGACACACTTAATACCATGTGGTTTGAAAATGCATTCATTCTATTGCAAAAGTGTTACCGAAATTAGTAATGTCACATTTTGTCTAGTGAAATGATCTGCTGTAGTTTACTTTGAACATGCCTTTGCCTAATAAATCTGATGAATTCACAAAGTTTGGCCTACTTTACTAAAGTCAGTGGAGTTCAAACTGGAGTCCCCGCCACATAAAGACAAATGTTTTGACCACAGCAACTGCCTTTAAAAAAATATATGCAATTTAATTGTAAATATGTTATTTTAAAATATGGACTATATATTTTATTAATTACTGATATTTTGTAGTATGGTCTAATGCTTAGATTATGTTTATGTTAATACGTCATTTACAGCTTTTGGTACACTTATTTTTAAGGTATTGAGGATTTTCATCTTTTTTACTTTTTTTTCTTCTTAATTTTTGCGACATGTACACGTACAATTTATAAAGAAATCATAATGTAAAATCAATAGTGAATTACAGGACTGTCAGTAGTGCATACAGTAGATTCTTGGATTTTTAAAACTTTATGTAATTCAGTTTAATTTGCTCTCAAAGTCATGAGATGATGGGTGCTGTGGTGTACTGCAGCAACTTATTATTGACAAGAGGACTAACACAGTGTAAAAAAGGCTGCTTTGCAGCATCTTTGATGCAAATATACCATGATGCAATGATATTTTATAAATAAAATATGGAAACTGAAATGAAATTGATTAACAGGTATTGATTGTTACTGATGCACAGCTATCGTTATAGTGATTAAAGGGGAAAAAATGTGTGTAAAAATTATGCATATTTCTTGATACAAAAATCTAAAAACTGCATTTTGTTAGCTGACAAAAAAACTAAAACATAACTCTAAACATCACTCTAAAGCCTACAGTGTTTGTGCTGATCAATGGGGAAAGAAACCTTATTTATCATTTAGTGTTTTATTCTGCTTGGTTTTATCTACCCATAATCTCATACAGTGGGATAAGTCTCTGCTGGCATTTCACCTCTTCATTCAGTTCATTATTAGTGTGGCACTGAAATGATGTTGTTACAGGGAGCCCTCTTAACTCTGTAGTTTAAGTCTGCAGTATCTGCCCCTTAAGGTAAAGACTATTGGCCTGGCAGTCCTGCAAGATGCCTTCTCTGGACTTATATAACTTTGCTATTGTTAGTTTTTTAAATTGATAAATATGGTCAATGGATTACTAAACAATAAAGTTGTTGATGCTGCACAAGGAAAATGAGTCCCCCACTAAGCCTTGTCCTCCCAAGTTTTCTTCTTTAAAATAACAATATAACAGGAGGTTTTTTCTTGCCACTGTCGTTTTAACTTGCTCTTTAGGGGTTTCAAGGCTTATAACACTGTAAAGCTGCTGTGTGACAATGTACTTTTGTAAAAAGTGCTATATACGTAAGTAAATTACTTGAACCTTTAAATATACTGGACTTTTTTTGTCACAAAGTGACATTTACAGTACCCCACACAGCACAGGTAGGTCTGCATGTGCATGTGATTCTAAATACATTGTCAAGACATCAGTAAAATAACAAATGCCCATCGGCATGACATCACAGATATTGCACCTTAATGTCTTAACTCTCTCTCTCCCTCTCTTATTGAATGTTTATCAGTAACCAAAACTATGTCATATTTATATGTAAGGGGCTTTATGAACTCTCAGTGGACTAAAATTAATATGATAAACATTAATTAATTCATTCATTATCTTCCGCTTAATCCTATATTGGGCTCATGGGGGTTAATCCTATATTGGGCCCTATGCACATCCAGGGGCATAGTTACACCCAAGGGTAAATACCCCCAAGACACACACGCACACACACACACACACACACACACACACACACACACACACACACACACACACACCATATGGGGCATACTTGTATCCATGTTTTTAGACTGTGGGAGGAAACCAGAAACCCCATAGGAAACCCACGTGATACGTGGAGAACATGGAAACTCGATTGGGATTCGAACCAGCGCTGAGAGATAGACATGCTAACCATTAGTCCACTGTGCTATCCATATGATAAACAATTAAATCTAATCACTTCTGCCAAATCCTTTAGTCTTTTTCATATTATGGCATCCCATGTATTACCTAAAACATGCTGTTTAATAATAAATACAGTACCACTATCTCACAGTTAACTTAAGAAAACATTATTTTAAATTTGCCCTTTTTATGTGAAATATGATGGCAGTTGACCTAGTGCCCTGTTATTTGACCTAGCAGAGCTAAAGAATATCCATTTCCCTTTCACAGACAATAAATATCTTACTAATTGGATCTTGTGCTCATAAAAGTGATGATATTCATCTCCAGTGAGGAGAATGGTTTTACAAGGTGGGCTGTTCAATTCGATATAATCATGTTAGTCTGATATCTGTGAGAGCACCGATTCAGGCAAAACAGGAGACAACTGAGTGCAGCCTGTCTTTTATACAAACAGACCATCTGATTGTTTGTTTGTTTTCTCCTTTTATTTATGTGTTAGTCCATTAATGTAAATTAATTCCTTCCAAACCAGTTATTTAAATTAACATTCTCCTAAAAAATGTCAACATTTAATATATTTTAATTATAGCTCATCAAAAAATATTTCATCAGATTTTAATGTCATGACACATTTGGACAATGTTATGCCTTCAGTGATAACTGTCATGCTATCTTAATGTTTAAGGACATGATTTTGTGTCAGACTCCATACACTTTGATCTGCTTGTTATATTAGTTATTACATAAGTGTGTTTTTTTATCATTAAGATGTGGAACACAGGGTATATAAACATTTGAGCTGATTATAAATATTAACCACATTTTCTGAATTAGTGGTTTCAAACTACATCAGTTTGAAAAGAGACCTCAAGGTGTTTAAAATGGTCTATTTAATAGTGTAAAAACATGTGCATTTTCATATATATATATATATATATATATATATATAAGGTAAGCTTTAAATTCTCAATTATTTCTTTAATATTATATAATACAGTAAACTTTTTTTTTTAATGAATCACATTTTTCACACATGACTGTTTTTTTCCTTGCTCATATTCATAATTTTCTACTTATGGAATTTTCATATTTCATAATTATCTGAAAGTTTGCAAAACAAGCACATACACATAGACACAAGTACGTATGTTAACACATTTAGGTGTCCACATACTGCAGTGTTGCAGGAGTTTATTAGCATCATTTCGAACTATGCAACATAGACAAAACTGCTTGGCCAGACTCTGGTAGTGCTGCTAAGCAATGTGAGTCAGTTTTGCCCTTGGATTTGTGTCCTATGTGTGAGAGAGCACAGCATGATGAATGAAAGAAATGGGCAAGTCAGTTGAAAAGGAGGAGAAGCCAGCCATGTGACAGGTAGGATAGCACAAAAAGACAGTGAGAAGGAAATTTTACCCCTCTTCTCCGTCACCTCCTCCGCTGTGTGCATACCGGAGAGGATCAGAAATGGCCAGAAAGACCCAGACAATACACACAGAAAAAGACACACACCCAAACACCAAACACAGGACACAAAATGCACAAAGAGACTAAACCAAAAAAGGAATGAAGGAGTAAGAAAAGACATCAATATGACAGACAGAATTCACAGAAATCTGATGGGTAATTCTTTATGTTGTCTAATATGTGGACACCTAATCTAGAAAAAACACTGAAATGGACAGCACACAAAGAACAATAAAGAAATATGCAACACTCTCACATACTGACTATTAAATAATACAGATTAGACACATTAAAACCCATACAGCCAGATACCACCAAAGACACCGCAGAGTACTTGCATGTTTAGAATTTTTAACTTTTATTATTTTTGAAAGAAATATAAAAAGAAAAAGGGTTTTAATTACTTAAAGGAAAATAGAATAATATGTCTTGCCCTCTATTCCTTGTGTGCCAGACATCTCCTCTGCATCTCATTTTAAAGTAAATTGTCCTGAGATCTTGTGTTTTGTCTTTTTAGTACAACTATGCCATGGTGCCATGTTAATTTTTCAAAAGAAGACACTTTCTCATGACAACCATCCCAAACATATGATAATTGTTCAGGAGTTTTTCAAATTTCTGTAATTAATTTAACATTTCACATGATAACTAAGGCCTGTAAGAAGACTCTAAGAAAGAAGTCTTTTGTTGAAGTTTGTGTATTACACAGTCTCCCAGACTGAGTGATGATCAGTGATGATTTCTTGACATTGTGATTCTGAATGCTCCAGACAAGCAAAGTGCCAAATCTTCTGCTTTACAGAGATGGTCTAACTTGCTGACGATCATCCATCCATCCGTTATCTTCCGCTTTATCCTCTATTAGGGTCACGGTGGGGTCCCCCATGCCCATTCAGGGGAGAACGTATCGGGTGCTGGGCAGATACACCCAGGTCAGGGCGCCAATCTATCGCTGGGCACACACTCACTCAAACAAACACACTCTATATGGGGCAATTTGGAGAACTCAATTGACTTAATCCATGTTTTTGGACTGTGGGTGGAAACCGGAGAACCCGGACGAAACCCACACGGACATGGGGAGAACATGGAAACTCCACCCAGATGGGGATTCGAACCGGGAATCCCTAGTGCTAAGAGGCAAACATGCTAACCACTAAGCCACCGTGCCGCATGACGATCAATCAATTAATAATAAATTATTAATAGTAGCACCTGCTGGTACTTTACCTCTCAATTCATCTGAATACACTCAGGGTGTACTGATGTTTTGCACATTGCTTATGCATGTACACATAAATCATACCTCAGGGGACATGAGTTAACTCATACTATGCCCCAATTTTTGATGGTGTTTATTTTCAAAAGTAGGCTTTGGGAACTGAAACTGAGGGCAGAAAATAAAGCAGAGAAAAACTGTAATATGTCAGTTGTCTAGCAAGGTGGGGAGAACAAAAGTCTTTGTACAATCAAACACACTAAATTATCAAAAATATACCAAATGTTTAAAGAAATAATGCCTGCACTAGGGTGTAGGGGTGGCTTTGGGGCATGTTGGCTGCATTGTGGTATTTTTTTAATAGATATGACAGACTATAGAATAGGCAGCAGGCAGAGAAAGTGAGGAAAGACTAAGGCCACAAAGGCATGAAACCACAAGGAGGTAGTAAGAAAAGGCATTCAAAGGATACTTACGTGAATGCAAAGGCTACCAGAGCACCAGAAACTACTATGAAGTCAAGGATATTCCACAAGTCACGAAAGTATGAGCCTTGGTGAAGTACCAAACCCAAGTCTACCATCTAGGAAGGAGGATATAAATATTTTTTAAATATGTAATAATAAATATAGAGCTTATTTTATAGGTGGGATGTACGCTATAATATGCCAAAAAACTTACTTTTATTAGCATCTCAAAGGTAAAAACACCTGTAAAAACATAGTCAAAGTATCGCAGAACCTGAAAAAAGCAATTTAGAGAAAATAGATATCATTAAAAATAGCAGGCAATTAAGAAATAACAGGGTGGTTGGCTAGCTATCTACAGTGGGTTGCAAAAGTATTCATACCCCTTGAACTTTGCCATATTTTGTCACATTACAACCACAAACATAAATATATTTCACTGGAATTTAATGTGAAAGACCAACACAAAGTGGTATACAATTGTGAAGTGGAATGAAAGTTATACATGAATCAACAATTTTTTTACAAATAAAAAACTGAAAAGTGCGATGTGCAAAATTATTCAGCCCCCCTGAGTCAATACTTTGTGG
>JAFMOD010000265.1:200572-222394 GCA_019802435.1 Corydoras maculifer
AGGGGGCTGAATAATTTTGCACATCGCACTTTTCAGTTTTTTATTTGTAAAAAAATTGTTGATTCATGTATAACTTTCATTCCACTTCACAATTGTATACCACTTTGTGTTGGTCTTTCACATTAAATTCCAGTGAAATATATTTATGTTTGTGGTTGTAATGTGACAAAATATGGCAAAGTTCAAGGGGTATGAATACTTTTGCAACCCACTGTAGGTGACTTGTGGACTGGCTGACACCAAGTGGTGGTATGCTAGCATGTGTTACACTGGTATGAGTGGATGCATCTATGCATCTAACAATTTAAAACACTATGCCCATTCACTGTGCACATCATAAGACACATCTACCTCAGTGTTCCACCTTGTAGATGTAAAGTCAGAGACCCAAATGATTCAGGTATCTGGAAATTTTTGTTGGAGAATTCTTTGTCCAGCTGAGATGTTTTCAACTATTTAAAAACTACAATCCTGCATCGTCTGATCTACTTAAACCAATAAGACCTATAATAAAACACCACATAACAATGCAGTGCTAAGAATCAAGCACTATAGAACAGCGCCAAGGAGACTAAAAAGTATTTAGAGAAACAGACCAACTGCAGTCTGTAATTTTAGAACTACAAAATCCATCTTCATCAAAGTTAAATATAAGTGTACAAAATTAATATATTTATATTCTAAAAACTTGGATTCAATGTAAATTGAATGCTCTAAATTGCCTCATTTATTGTGTGATGGTGTGTGTGTGTGTGTGTCTGTGTGAGTCAGTGTGCCCAATGATAGATTGGCGTCCTGTCCTGGGTGTATCTGCCAAGTACCACCCAAAATAAAAAGTTGCCCTCAGGCCTCTGATTTAACTCAAGTATCCCAGTACCACATACAGTTTAAACGCACATTCATTGGCAAACTTTTCTTACATTGTTTCGAGGAGATTCGGGCCAAACAGGGTCTTCAGCAGCCAGAGCTATACTGCTCATAGCAATAACAAGCAGAATGCACATCTCAAAGTACCTTAGTGTCACCACATAGTGACACAACCTCCGAAACCTACAATGCACATAGACACATTTTGTAAATTCTGTGCATGCTTGTTTTAACAATTGCAACAAAATATGTTGTGAGGAAATGTTTATGTGTTGGTGTTGTATCTTGTAACTTCTTTGAGCTAATTTATTCTCAGATAGTACAATTTAGGCAATTCAAATCAGCAAAGGCTAAAGCAAAGGCTAAGGTTTTTATTTAAACATGATAATTACTATAGTTTGATAAAATACTATCAATAAAACTGCAAAACACTAAAATACAAGATTTTGCTACAATCACTTTTCTAAACACTTAAAGACAGTGTTATTTACTTAGTGATTAGCACAGTGACATATGATTTACAGTAAGTTACACTCACGGATTAGTAGTGGACAGAATAAACATGGAGCTGTAAGGTAGCATGGGTTTAGGACCTCCATCATCTTTATCATCATCATCATCATCACCTTTCATGTCTTCCTTTTTTGGCAGTGGTTCTGTGTTAGCATTTTTATTAACTGTGGGATGAAATTCACGGAATACTTATGGCTTATTCGCATGTTTTATAAGTTAACCGTGAACATCATAAATTATGCATTGTTCTACTCGATATGATTCTTGCACTAGTAGTATTTTAAAGAATAAATGCAGTATAAGTTAATGTCACCTTTAATTTGTTAGTAAAGTGGGAATAATGTGGGAATGGTCATTAAGTTAATATTGGTTATATAGTTTACATTGTAGTACATTATTTACTTAAGATTAAAAGCTTTCAGATAGTTAAAACTCATGGACATCACAAATGACTTTTATCAACTGTGTGCATGTTTATTAGAAAATATTTCACTACTGTCTTTGCATATGATTTAATTTAATATAATATAATATAACCATATTCTTCTTCAAAAGTAGTTTTAACTATGTGAGATACCATGTTAAATGATGTCATGACCTAAATTCAGGGTTTAGAATTCTTTCCCGAAAAGCCATGTATAATTCATGGCACTAAAGGAGATTTTGGGCTTTCTTCTCATTTAAAGTGCCTTTTAAGTTTTTAATGTGATTCTCCAATGTTCACATAATTCATACTTTTAAAAATGTATTTAGTAGTTTTTAAGATCAAATGTGTAAATAAACAATAACACATAACATACATATTATATTTTTTCCAAAAGCCCACTTTTAATTATAAGTATGCTATATAATCAATACAATAATTATATAATAAATAATAATATTATGTACTGTAATAATGAATTTGTATTTATAATTTACCTTGCATTTGTATAGTTAGAAGTTAAATATGATTTAACTTTATTTTTCTTGTCTATCTGACCCATGACACTGTTGGCTGGAAACTTTGTAATAACACTAATAATGCTTTATTCAGGTAGGAAAACCAATAAGTAATGCATTTCTAAATTCACTATTTTCTTCTAAATTTCTTACCCTGCAAGATGGCATTGGCAGAAGGAAACATGGGTGGCATATCTATAGCTGTGTAGTCTGTCTTGGTATCCATATTAACAAGACTAACAGTGGTGGAGGTGGGGTTGGTGAGGGCAAGGCTGGTTTCCACGGCCACAGGGGCAAGACGTGTGCCATGGATGCTGCTGGTTAGGCTAAGCAGGCTGGTGCGTGGTGTTGAGTGTCTACTCATGCTGCAAGGTTCTGAGAACACCAGCGGCTGAGTGGCAAGTTTACTATTCATGACGTTGTCCAAATCCTCACTGTATTGACTGTCCTGTCTGGAAAGTGTCTTTTGAATAGGACGAGTGGTGGACAGAGTAGGGCCTTCCCTATTAAAAAGGAAAAATATATTAGGTAACAGAAAATACAAAAAGAAAAGAAAAAAAATTGAATATTAAAAAAAAATTGAATATGGAGTAAATTATCCCACAAATTATCTTGCAAACTGACTTCCTTTTGTGGTGCCGTGCCCTTTCCCCTTGTTCTCCTCTTTCTCTTCTTCCATTATCTCCATGTCGGTGGCACCTTTGCCGACGCTCAGGTCCATCCACATTCTCACTTTCTCCACCTCCGTCTGTGCACTTGTTCCGATGTCTTCTGGTTCCTCCACCACTTTCACACTCCTCATTTAGTACCTTGCGGTGTTTGCGGCCATTTTGTCCACGATGCTCACGCTTCCTGTGTGGTTCTTTTATTAGCGCCTCTGTGCCCTCTGTACCAGCTTGGCTCAAGTAGTCTGACTCCTTGATGGTGCGTTGAGACTCTGTAGATTCTCCTCTCTCTAAGGGTCGGTTCACACCAAATCTGCTTCCCCTTCCTCCTACAATTTGATGAAAAGACGTCTGCTTTTGCAGGAGTTCTTCTCCAAGTCTGGTTTTGTTGGTGTTATTGTTTCGGTTTTCTTGAGGATCCACAACAAGGGGTCGGTCTAAGTGAGTTTTCATATCAGGTCGGATATGACGGGAATAAGAAACCTAAGAGGTTAAGATTTAAGATGTATCAACAATTAGACTAAAATAATGAAAAAGCGAATGAACTGTAAAAAGTAAATAAATGTTTATTAGAGTTTATTAATAGTTACACTTTTACACAAAGATTTAAACAACAATTCATGTGTCTATATAATATAACTAAGTCATTATCTTTTTATTACATTTAAGCTAATTGACCAAATTTTTTTTAATCCGCTAATAAGTAATGATATTTGCTCTCAACTTACCTTCCAACGGTCCTCGGGGTCCAGCTCATTGTAAAGTGCCTCCCTGCTGGTCATTAGCGTCTGTCTCCGGAGCTCACTTGTGCGCTTCTCCCACACTGACTTCGAGCCCTTATGGTTCTTCTGCTGCTCCTTACTGTAAACGGATATAAAGAGAGTATGTGATATGTCACAAGTTTGTTAAAGTGATAAGTAAAAGGAATGGGTAATGCCACCGAGTAGCCTATTCTACTGCAGACCTGGTATTCACAGATTGACATCACACAGGCAGTATTTAGGGAAAAACTCACCCACACAGCACATAAAGTGAGGACAAGAGAGGCTGTAAAAGCTGGTGAAAAGGTATAGATATAAATACAGAGAAAATGATGTACAAAAAAGCAGCATCACTGCTAGTTCCTAAAATATTTTTCATAACATGACACCATTAAAGCAATAAATTGGGTAACTGATCAACTAAGAGGCCCTGATTTACTAAGATTCTAATTGAAAACACATTTTGTAATTTTATAATTTTATTTTAAATACATTTGTGTAAATGTATGTATATACAGTATATATATATATATGGATGTGTTTGTGTGTGTGTGTGTCTGTGTGTGTGTGTGTGTGTATATATATATATATATATATAGAGAGAGAGAGAGAGAGAGAGAGAGAGAGAGAGAGAGAGANTAGATAGATAGATAGATAGATAGATAGATAGATAGATAGATAGATAGATAGATAGATAGATAGATAGATAGATAGATAGATAGATAGATAGATAGATAGATAGATAGAGAACTCTTTGATATCTTTGTATTATTTGGGCATATGAATAAAACGCATCTAGTCCTTAAAGGGTTTTAAAATTGGATAAAACAAAACCTCAGATGAATTACACAAAATTCATTATACTGTCAAGTACAAAGCAAAGAAGAAACAAGCCCTGTGGGAGAGATGTGCAGCTTTTAAGACATACATACAATTATAATTATAATGTTCTAATAAGTAAAAGCAAATTAATGTGTGTACTTTCTTTTTTCATGACAATACCAATGTGCTCTAAAAGGCCCATATATTTTCTCAAACAGTATAATAGTATAGTACCTTAGAGCAGTGTTTCGCAGATATTAAAACACATTCTGGGTGGAGTGTGGACAACTTGAAAAAAATAAAAACAATGGGATAATTTTTTGATCTAGTAGCCCATCAGAAAAAAAAGAGCAGAGACATGATCGAGTTGCAGAAATCATAAAAAATATGAGAGCGACATTAAAAATGCTGAATTTGGCTACATGTACAGAAAGTTCCATTATGGGAAAAAAGAAAGCAATAAAGATGGCTAATTTAGCAAAAGGTGTTAATCCGCTAATATCTGCCCGGCGCCCGAGGTGTTTGTCCCTGGATGGGCACGGGGAACCCCCCCGCGACCCTAGTGTAGAATAAAGCGGAAGATAATGGATGGATGGATGAATGGATGGATGTTTTGATTTCAGCTTCATTTCTAGAATTGCTATACAAAACAAATAAATAAGCAATCTGTGGTTTGTTAATATATTTTTACTGTAAAAAAAAAAGCAAAAATAAAGCAAAGAGGTTTTCTTTGCAAACAAATTTTCATAAATAAATTTAAATTTAGCCCAGCGATGGATTGGCGCCCTGTCCTGGGTCTATCTGCCCAGCGCCCGAGACGTTCTCCCCTGGATGGGCATGGGGAACCCCACCGCGACCCTAATAGAGGATAAGCGGGAGATAATGAATGAATGAATGAATGAATGAATGAAAAATTTTAATTTAAATTCCAGCAACACACTTAATAAAAAGGTGATAATAATCTGTAACCGATATACAAAGTCCATGGTTGTCATTATGTAATTGTCCTCAATTTTAGTGATAAAATTAAAAACATATGACTCCTAAATCATCTAATGCATTATGTAGCGTAATCAATAATCAACACTCACCGATTATTGAAAAATCTAGTGGTAGAGAAAATAATATAGTACAAGAGTTAAATACCTTTAACCCCATATCTAAAAAAAAGAGCTTGTCTCATTTATTACACAATCAAAGACAAAATCCTGTCTGTTACCTACAAACCTGCTTGAAGACCTCCTAACAAATATTACAGAGCCTTTTATAAACACTATAAATTTATCACTTAAAATAGGCTATGTCCCCAAAAATCTGAAGTGTGCCGTCATTAAACCATTACTTAAAAAATCTAATTTGGATCCTATAATACTGTCCAACTATAGACCAATATCAAACCTTCCTTTTGTCTCTAATATCCTAGAAAAAATTGTGTTCAACCAGCTGAATCGCCATCTTCTAGCTAACAACGTTCATGTTTATCATGTCATGTATCAGGTTTTAGGTCTCACCATAGCACTGAGATAGCCATAATTAAAGTAGTTAATGACTTATTAATGTGCTCTTATAATAACCAAATCTCTTTTCTTGTCTTATTTGATCTTAGTGCAGCCTTTGACACTATAGACCATAACATCTTAGTTGATAGATTATTGCCTGTGGGCATTACAGGATCTGCACTCCAGTGATTTAAATCCCACTTGACAGATCGATATCAATTCACCTGTGTTAACAACCAATGTTCTGATCTTGCTAAAGTTAAATATGGTGTTTCACAAAGGTCAGTTCTGGGTCCACTCCTATTTGCCCTATATATGCTTCCATTGGGATCAATTATTCGTAAACATGGAATCAATTTTCACTCTAATGCAGACGATACACAATTATATATTTATATACTATAGAATCCTAATGATGTTCGTTTAGTCAGTAAGCTCAAGGACTGCATCCAAAATATTGAAATGTGGATGTCAAAAAACTTCCTACTGCTAAATTCTGATAAAACTGAGTTTCTAATAGTTGGACCCAAGGACAAAATAAACAAAGCTTCTAACACTATGTTAAACCTTGATAACTCCTTAATTAGACCCCGTTGATCTGTAAATAATCTAGCTGTCATTATTGATTTAGATCTCTCCTTTACAAAGCACATTAGCAATATTACTAGTATTGCATTTTTTCACCTTCGTAATATTTCGAAGCTACGAAATATCCTCTACCTCCAAACTAATTCATGCTTTTATTACACTTTATGCACTTTAACTTTATCAAGTTTAGATTATTGTAATTCACTTCTGACAGGATGTTGTAATAAATCATAAATTACAACTTGTGCAAAATGCTGCAGCAAGAGTTTTAATGAAAACCAGACAGTTTCGTATTAAGTACAAAATTTAATTAATAACATATAATTCTACATAATCAGGCTCCACAATATCTGAGTGAGCTGATTAAATTGTATAAGCCAACACGTGAGCACAGATCTTAAGGTGCTGGTTTACTTTTTGCTTGTAGAATAAATAAAATTTATGCTGGTGGAAGAGCATTCTCCCACAATGCTCCTCAACTTTGGAATAGCCTTCCAGTTATGGTTCGTGATTCTGAATTATTAATTTTTAAAAGTAAATTAAAAACACATTTATTTAATCTTGCGTTTAATTAATTCTTTGCGGATCATCTGCGATCGGTGTGTGCTGGCGTTTCACCTCTTCACCCACCTCATCATTAATGGTGGGGTGTGGCGCTGAAATGATACTGTTTCAGGAAGCCATCTCAACTATGTAGAGTCTGCAGTATCTGCCTTTTTTAATTATGCTGCTCTAGTCAGTGATGCCAGAGTCACATGCTGCACTGTGTCAATCAATTACTTATTACTTAAATGCTGTGCTTTATTATTAGCTCTAACTGCTTTTCTTGTCTGTTTCTTTCAAGGTGTGGCCGGTTTCCTGGAGGTGTACTCAGATCTTTATCCATGGCTCTGCCGAAGCACTGTGGCTATGACGAATACTGGATGGAACCTGGATATTAATTGGACTGGCGATCCTGCAGGACCCCCTTAATTGACTTCCAGTTAGAGTTTCTCCATTTGTTAAATACAGTCACCCAATCTCGACACAATCTGTATAATAGTATCCTACACTATTGATGCTGCCCGGCCGCTCAAGGAGAATGAGTCAACCACTGAGTTTTGGTCCTCCCAAGGTTTCTTCCTTAAAATAACAACATAACAGGGAGTTTTTTCTTGCCACTGTCACTTCGGCTTGCTTCGGGGGTTTAAAGGCTTTTCATTCTGTAAATCTGCTTTGTGACAATGTAATGTTGTAAAAATCGCTATATAAATAAATTACTTGAACTTGAACATAAACTCCTCATTATGATGCAGCATGCATTTTTAATAAAAGATCTTTGATTGCTGGCAGGTCAGTTAAGCATATGCCCTTTTTGTCAATAAGCCTGCAGTTTTAGCATGAACAATGAAGCCTAGCATTTTCTCACTGAAATTACAAGCAAAAATATTTAAACTTGAAAAAAAATGCATATGCATATTGCATGTGACTCTAAAACATTCCACCAGAAATTCCAACTACTACTGAAGATATGAGATTTTCTCCATGATTACAAGTTTTAGTTAGCACTTTTAAGCACACAGTAACCTGTATTATTTAATTGTTTTATAGATTATTTAATTGTTTTATGAGTTACATTTACACTTAGTCATTTAGCAGATGCATTCATCCAAAGCAACTTACAAATGAGAACACCACAAGTCAGTGGTAATAGAGAAAACCAGCTACATTGTAGAATTTTCAAACCTGATCGTTATCTGATCCTGCATCCCCCCCCCCACTTTTTGTCAGATGTTTGTTAAAAATATGCGTCTTCAGTAGTTTTTAAAAAGTGACTCTGCCTTACGGACAGAGTTGGGAAGATCGTTCCACCATTTTGCAGTGGTGAACGCCACAGAGTAAGAATTAGCTCCTCGGTGAGGTCGATTCAGCACTTTCAAGCCCATGTGTAATGTAATGTCTAGCATTTGCTTTTGCCACAAAGATGGCAGTGCAGCACTGTGATTATTGTTCACAGCCCTGAGAGTATTTAAGCGCAGCACACAGCATGCTTGGACAATGCATTTTGAATTCCTCAAGGGGCGCATCAGCGTTTTGTGTGTAGTCGCCCCTCTTCACAAGCATCAGCATGCAGCCCTGACCATACTGTATTTTGCACCTTCATGTTAAAACATTTTGGGCGGCACGGTGGCTTAGTGGTTAGCACGTTCGCCTCTCAGCGCTAGGGGTTCCCGGTTCGAATCCCCATCTGGGTGGAGTTTCCATGTTCTCCACGTGTCTGCGTGGGTTTCCTCCGGGTTCTCCGGTTTCCTCCGGCAGTCCAAAAACATGGATCAAGTGAATTGAATTCTCAAAATTGGCCCATATAGAGTGTGTCTGTGTGTGTGAGTGTGTGCCCAGCGATGGATTGCCGCCCTGTCCTGGGTCTTTCTGCCCAGCGCCCGAGACGTTCTCCCCTGGATGGGCATGGGGAACCCCACCGCGACCCTAATAGAGGATAAAGCGGGAAATAATGAATGAATGTTAAAACATTTTTAATATTTAGAAGTGCAATTCTAAGAAATAAAAATAACACATAACACAGTCCATTAAAACAAGTAAAACAATGTGAATTTTCCATACCGGTTTCATTAAATTTGTTTTGAAAGCCACACACCTTAATAAATCAGGGCCTAGAAAGGCGGTACATGTAAACTTTGGACTGGCATTAGTTAATTAACATTAAACTGAGATGATAAACAATGATAAGAAGAAAACCAGGAGGAAAGTCTAGTAAGGAAAGAGTGAACTGCACATCAAAGCCAAAAACATCAAGAAGAAGGGGTCAGGAAAGTAGAAAACCATGAAGAAAAGAAATTAATAAATACCAGTCAAAGGATTCAGAAGTGCTGAGACGCTCAGAGTGAACAGTCACGCTGAGGAGGGAAACAGCAAGTGAAAAGTGTCTCTAATGCATCCGTGTGAGTTCACACACATGCACTCGCATACACACACGCACACTTACACAGACTTAGAACAGTCACCCAGGTAATTACTTCTCAGCTGACTTTAGATTAAGTACTCGAAAGTAGTTCTTTCTGCTCCTTCACATGAGATATCACAATGATGTTAGAGGTTTCTATACCCTCTGCCGAATTACAACAAGTGCCACGTTAAGACCTGGCAATGTCCTGCTGAGATAAATATGGAGTTACTGGGAAATTAAGTAAACGTAAAGACAGCTCATCTCTCACCAAAACACCAATATAACCCTCTGCATCAGTGACACCTTCAGCGATATGAATATTAACCATGCTGTGAGCACTGATGAACCCCAATGCCATCACAGATGCTGTTTTCTTTTTATATGTAACAGTGTGTTTTTTTTATCTTTATTATATATAACTGTTCACTTTTTTTTAGAAAAGCTAAACGTGGACACAAAAAAACACAGGATAAGTTTCCATTGTCTTTAAGTCAATCTCAAATGAATTTGTGAATTTAGGCAAAATTATATTATTAAAAATTCATGTTGATTAAATACTGCATACTGCTGTTGGTTACAGTCAAAAGTATGGGATCTGGAATACTGCCATGGATCCAATCAAATAGAGGTTAACTGAAAAAAACCTGTATATGTGTAACTGTGTAGCCACATGATGCAGAGCAATGCAGATATTTTTATGCATGGATAAATATTCTTATAATAGTGAGACTATTGCCTATTTGCCTATTTGTGTAGGCAAAAGTGCATGTGCTGCACAGAGCAAACACACATGTATGAATCAGCTTTTAAGAAACAGCATAGATAAAACACTAGTGCCTCAGTGATTAGGTTATTGTAGTCTCTCTTTAGTTTTTACATAGGAAACATTTAAATATGATATTTTTCTGAGCATCTCTATAAATTATTTTTTGTTTTTGCTCAATTAAACGTATAATTTGTTTTAATTAATAAAACATAAAACTAAAATCCTACAAAAACATAAATATATAGTATATATACAAAACAAACAAAAAAAGGGCATGACTATCTTTAAACTGAAATGCTAGATGTTGTCCTCGAACATGTTTAGATATTTCCTGAGCCCTTAACAGGATGTAATTTTAAATAAAAAAATAAGGGGAAATTTATGATGTGATATTTTTTCATTATATGTTTCTGAGATTATGTTTCTCGTAACAAGGTTAAATACTGAGTTTTGATAAATGAGGCAGCATGTGGTGCCTTCAAGGTGGAACCTTAGGGAATAAATACATGCAGCTGCCCTTTTGCTTGGCAGAAGTATCAAACAAAGTCTAGTTCTTACTAAAGGAGGTAAAATGCCAGAGATCAAATATTGATGGTGAATAAAGAAGAAGCAGAAGTGAAAGGGAGAGACAAAAGTAAGGAAGATACTCACGCTGCGATGGAGAGATTGGCTGCAGACAGAGGACTCACTTCTGCTACCTCCTTTGCCTTCTGGAGAGCGATTTTTTGATTTGCTGCCTCCTCTTCTTCCTGCTCATCCTACATATTAGAAGGCACACAATTCAAGATCAGAAAACATGAGTGATAAAATACAGTAATGTGTGTAGAACCACATGATTTTGTTCAGTTTCATTACCTTGGTCAGCTCCTGTGCGTTTGCCAGATTGTCAACAGCAATGGCCAAGAATACATTCAGCAATGTGTCTAAACACACAGGTTTAAGGAAATCTTTTGTGTGTATAATTGTATGTATATACAATAGGTTTTTGTGAAATTCATGTATCACCCAGGAAAGGATGTTTTGCCCCTTGAATCCTGGTTTCTTCCTCATGTACATTATCCCTTCACAACAGAAGGATTATTGACAATTTGTCTAATGTAGTGCACTATTGTAAACTAAATATGATGTAACTATTTTTTTTTTAATTTAACGATTTTAGTAAATATCATGAACCTAACTGGCATGAAAATAATGGACAGATATGCATGCTGAATAGTAATTAAATAAAGAATTTAAATTGTATTACGTCTAATATTAGATGAATTTTGTTCTTGATATGATTTTGTAGGGCTATATTGTAAAACAGCATTTACTTAATCAATTGTTTTTTTAATGCTTTTAAACTCATCAAAGCCCAACTGCAAAAGTAGGCAGAGTCCCCTGGACATGTTGCTAGTCTATTTTAGTTAGTCTTTAGCATTACCAGCTCACTAGTACTAGTTTTTTTTTATTATTATTTTATTTTATTATTACCACCCCTATATTAGCTTCATCTCTTTGTCTGTGTGTCTGTGTGTATGGTAAAAAGTTTTCAAATGCTATTTCACCCACTACCCGTTATCCGATTAAGCAGAAACTTTGCACAATTTTTCATCGTCGATGACAACACATAAATCAATTCAAAAACTTATAAATTAATGAATTAACTTATAAGCTAATTTGTAGTATGTTGTAGTATGTAACTCTATGGATAAATTGCCCATTTTCTACTAAATTTAATTTTATATAAGCTGAATTAATTTAGGATAAAGTAATTTAACATGATATTGGGGTGTTTTTTTTTAATATATATATATTTTTAATATTTTGCTAGTTACTTCTGGTTATGGAAACTGTGGAAGGCATATTTGCACATAAGCAATGTAGAGCTTATCAAGATGATACCAATGCAATGTTTTGATTTTTAGGTTGATGTGTGTGTGTGTGTGTGTGTGTGTGTGTGTGTGTGTGTGTGTGTGTGTGTGTGTGTGTGTGTGTGTGTGTGTAAATACAGTAAACGTAAGTATGGATACAGTTTCCAAAGAGTGTGAGGACAATAAAGAAAATTGAAAACACCATGCCCTTATTGACGCCACCCTGAGACTCAATGCCATCATACATCACCATGTTCCAATCCTCTCCAGTCAGAATCTAAGATGGAGACACTATTTCAGTAACTGTAAATGGCGTTCCTTAATGTATATGATTTACTGCAAATACAGGACATTAGGATAATATTTTCACTATTATTTATACTTTACTTGCCTGAAACACAGTCATTATTGCTGCAGGAAATGTATCAAAATTTGTGGGTGGTGTGCCAGATTCAAAATTAAACCTGAAGAAGTGAAAAAGATTAATGTTACATAAAGTTTGTAAAAACAGTGTAATATAATATGAGACCTGATACTTATCTAAAAAAAACTACACTTACTGTCCTCCAAATAGTTGCATGCCAAGCAAAGCAAAGACCACAATGAAAAGGAAGAGTAGAAACAGTAAGCTGATAATAGACTTCATGGAGTTAAGTAAAGATACAACCAGGTTCCTTAAGGATGCCCAATACCTTGAAACAAAAAAAGAAAGAAGTAAGTAAGATTTGTATATACAGTGGGGGGAAAAGTATTTAGTCAGTTACCAATTGTGCAAGTACTCCCACTTAAAAAGATGAGAGAGGCTTGTAAATGACTGATTTTTAAAGAATTTATTTGCCAATAATGGTGGAAAATAAGTATTTGGTCACCTAGAATCAAGCAAGATTTCTGGCTGACACAGACCTGTAACTTCTGGCTTCTCTGTCCTCCACTCATTATCTGTATTAATGGCATCTGTTTGAACTTGTTAACAGTATAAAAGACACCTGCCCACAACCTCAGTCAAAACAGTCACACTCCGAACTCGACTATGGTAAAGACCAAAGAGCTGTCAAAGGACACCCGAAACAAAATTGTAGTACCTGGTTGGGAATCCTGAATCTGCAATAAGCAAGCAGTGTGGTGTGAAGAAATCTACTGTGGGAGCAATAATCAGAAAATGGAAGACCTACAAGACCACTGCTAATCTTCCTCGATCAGGGGCACCACACAAGATCTCAGCTCGTTGGGTCTAAATGATCACAAAAACAGTGAGCAAAAATCCCAGAACCACCACTAGGGGACCTAGTGAATGACATGCAGAAAGCTGGGACCAATGAAACAAAGGCTACCGTCAGTAACACACCATGCCGCCAGGGACTAGCTTAAGCTAGTATATATCCGGGCGCGTAAGGGTATTGGAAGTATGTCTTATGGTCAGATGAAACCAAAGTAGAACTGTTTGGTACCAACACAATTGTTTGGAGGAGAGTAAATGCTGAGTTGCATCCAAAGAACACCATAACAACGATAAAGCATGGGGGTGGCAACATCGTTCTATGGGGCTGTTTCTCTGCAAAGGAACCAGGACGACTGGTCCGTGTACATGAAAGAATGAATGGGGATATATATTGTGAGATTTTGAGTGCAAACCTCCTTCCATCAGCAAGGGCATTGAAGATAAAATGTCGCTGGGTCTTTCAGCATGACAATGATCCCAAGCACACTGGCAGGACAACAAATGATTGGCTTCGTAAGAAGCATTTTAAGGTCCTGGAGTGGCCTAGCCAGTCTCCAGATCTCAACCCCATAAAAAACCTTTGGAGGGAGTTGAAAGTCCTTGTTGCCCGCCGACAGTCCCAAAACATCACTGCCCCTGTAGGCGATCTGTAGAGCAACGGTGTGTGCCAACATTCTTAAGACTTACAGAAAATGTTTGACCTCTGTCATTGCCAACAACTTTTGTAATTGAACAAATACTTATTTGCAAATAAATTCTTTAAAAATCAGACAATGTGATTTTTTGAATTTATTTTCTCATTTTGTCTCTCATAGTTGAGGTCTACCTATGATGTCAATTACAGGCCTCTCTCATCTTTTTAAGTAAGAGAACTTGCACAATTGGTGATGGACTAAATATGTTTTTCCCCACTGTATTATATTGATATTATATTATAATGATATTAAATTATGGGTTTGTCATATATTGAACTAGTTTTAGCAATAAACTTCCTGCAATGCCCTAGCACAATAACACTGGTAAATATGATAAGAAAGTGTTCTCACTTTATGGGTAATTTGTCTAATCTCACACCAAAATCTTTAATACTGTATATTGAAATAGATTTTTTTAACCTTAACTTTTTAGAACAAAATGTAAATGTTATATATTTTACTTATTTAAGTTGATCAGAGTGTTTAAATTTTTTCAAGCTGCAATCCTTAATGCTTTTAATGGGAAATGAATGAACTGACAAAGAGATGAAATTATCTTAGTCAGCATTCAACAAAAAAGTCAGTAAAAGTCAGTAATTTAAAAAGTACCAAACTCAAACTGTGAAAAACTACTTTGTTTTTTCTGTACCTGGCATTTTTCTACAGTAGATTGATCCTAACCATTTTTCACTGAAATACAATTAAGCTTTATTTATTTTGTTAGCATATGGACATTGTACAGATTGTTAAATGCAGATGGTTCCAATAATTGTGGTTAAAGTTTGGAATTTTCTTGCTTTTATTTTCTAGCTTGATATTATTACTTGTAAAGCATTTCTGTGAGTGTTTTTCCAAAGCCTACTTAAGATCCGAGCATAAACAAGTGTTTGCAGCTAAATTAAAAAAGTACTGCAGAAATATCTGATTGACCTACTTTTTATATCTTATTGTACAATAAAATTAAGGTTAATATAATAATTAATATAATAATCATTCCTATAAATATTTAACAAAAAGTACACAAAAAATTTTAGGAATAATAAAAAACTTTTAAATTACGATTAGATAACTTTTTTGTGCTTTTGAAAATAACATGTTTAGATTAAGATACATATTTTCTATGTCTAAACACTGATAGGATCAACACCAGGATAAGAACAATGGAATGTGAGAGACTCACTTGGTCACTTTGAAGATTCTCAGTAACCTGAGAGCTCGTAATACACTGATTCCAAAAGAGGTACCTGGCTGGATCATTGCCCATAGAACCTCAAAAATACTGCCACATATGACCTGTTCCCAAAACACACATGCACACACAGACACACACACACACACACACACACACACACACACACACACACACACAGCAATCACACAAAAAGAACAGATCTCAGATTCATCAGGTAACAAAAAATAAATAAAAGTCCAAAAAAGATTTAGAGCCTTACAATGCAGTCAAAACAGTTGAAAGATGAGTGAAAGTAAGGTCTTGTCCCCAGTCCATACATCTTAATACACATTTCTGACATAAAGATGCCAAGAAAGATAAACTCTGCAAAATCTAAAAAGAGGAAATATAATTGGCATTTAATATGTCTTGCATATTGATTTAGAAAAACCGCCATGGTCCACCATTTTAAGCAAAATTAAGTGAGTGAACTGTCAAAATGGATATCACAAATGTACATAACATTAAGAAAAATATAGAGAATCTCAATTCGGGTAGGAAAAAGCCACACAGAAAAAAAATACAATATCCATTTCAAGGAGTCTTTCAAACTGTTATCAGGGAAATGCAATTCTGTCCCAGATTTTGAATGAGCTACAGCTAAGGTGTAGGTTAAGGTGTAAAGTGTAAATCTTTTACAAAATACAATGAAGTTGGTGAATTAAATCACTGTCACGTAAATTAAGAACTTAGTGGTTAGTACGTTCGCCTCTCAGCGCTGGAGATCCAGGTGTAAATCCTAATCTGGGTGGAGTTTCCATGTTCTCCCCATGTCCTCGTGGGTTTCCTCAGATTTCCTCCCACAGTCCAAAAACATGGATTATGGATTCACGGTAAATTGAATGCTTTAATTGCCCCTTATAGTGTGTGTTTGTCTGTTTGTCTGTGTTAGTGCGTGTGCCAAGCAATATATTGACACCCTCTCCTGGGTGTATCTGCCCAGCGCCCAAAACTTTTTCCATGGATGGGCATGGGTAGCCCCCTCATGACCCTAGTAAAGGATTAAGCAGAAGATAATGAATGAATGAATGAATAAACATAAAGGACTGATATTTTCAAGACTTTAGCCAAAGAGTTGTTGATGCAGATCAAGCGCTATTTTAAAGATTACAATTTCATATTTAAAGTCTCCACTAACCAACTGATTTGCTTGGTAAACTAAAATTGTGAACTCATTAAATTTTTATTTATAGCAGAAATCTGTAACTGTTGCTGAAAGCAGTGAGCAACTTACAGAGGAAGTCGGAGAGCAAGTCCGGCTGGTTGTAGTGCACTACAGCTACACATAATGTGTTCAGGCCCACCAAACATAGCACCGTCCAATAGAAT
The DNA here is from genome assembly GCA_019802435.1 of Corydoras maculifer. Classification (NCBI taxonomy): domain Eukaryota; kingdom Metazoa; phylum Chordata; class Actinopteri; order Siluriformes; family Callichthyidae; genus Corydoras; species Corydoras maculifer. The sequence goes on from JAFMOD010000265.1 coordinate 217,267, forward strand.
GCCTGAGTCTTCACCACATGCCGGATAAAGAAACGCAAACGACGTTCCTTTTTCCGGAAAGATGAGCCCTCTAACTTGGAGCTCTTTAGACTGGTACGTGCAAATGGAGATCCTGTGGGTAAAAGATAAAAAAATAAATGCATAGAACATCTAAAATATATCTCATCAGCCAGCATAAATATCACCTCAATTTTACACTAATTGTCCATTTTATCAGCCCCATTTACCATATAGATGGACTATGTATATCTATATTACAGACTTTAGTTCATGTCCATTATACCTTATAACCCTCCTTATTCTGTTCTTCAGTAATAAGCACATCCATGGAACTACCACAAGCAGGTATTATTTGGTCGTGGTAATTCTTAGCACTACAGTGACACTAATGTTGTGGTGTTATGTTAAAGTGACTTGCACTGATATAAGTGCAGCAAAAAAAATCTGTGCTCCCAAAGCCTTTTATTGTGTTTCTGATTGAAGTAAACTCTTCATTCATGAGCCCATGTTTGCAAATTTCTCACCTAGGGCCAGGTCTCCATCTCCCTCTTCTGGATTAAGCAAGTCATTTTTGCTCTTCTTTAGGGTGGGTCGTCTTCTAGATCCTATATTACACATACAGCAAAAGCACAAAAGCAAGAAAAAGGAAGCAAGAAAAACCTTTGTGACATTTAATTGCATATTGGTTAAAAACAGCTCTAATTTCATAATTGCTTTTACATGTTTAGAATGACATAAAAACAATCCCTGTTCTAGGTGTTAGATAATACAGCAACACTGTTATCTGATAATGCCTTAGTGCACATTTGCAGTGCTCCCAACCATTTTCTAATATTTTTTATTCTGATTCTGATACCTAATACAAACATTATAAAATATTATTTGCTGTCATAGCAAATATACAAAATTTTGCTGTGATGTATGATAAAGCAAAATGAAACACAACACCTAGTGGAGTGGTCTTTGTGTTTCCAATTATATAATAACTGCATAAAAAACACATACAACTGGCAGTGGTGTTTTAGTGTTTACTGGACTATTGACAGATGGTTGAGAGTTTAAGCCCCAGCAAGCACAAGCTGCTACTGTTGCTTACAAAGGAAATGCTATTAATAATTAAAATAAAATTGTAAATACAAATGGAAAATGAACATTCAAACTGAAAATTGTTTAAAGATACAGTAACAAATCTCAAAACATTTTTTAATGTTTTTGAAATGTGCTTCTTTTAAATTTAATGCAACAATATATTACTATTTAGGACTGAGGGATGGTTGATACTATGTTGCATCACTTCTTTTTTTAACTATACTTAACTATACTTAGTATTTTAAAATATTCCCATTCTTGCTTAATAATTTTTGGGGTCTCTTTTGTTGTATTTTTTATTTAAATATTTGCACAATTTTTTCAGTGGTGACTGGTCTATATTGCACACTTTTCATTTTTTTGTCCATGCCCTCATCCTATCCCAGCTTGATAATTGTAAGGCATTGCTTGCTGGTCTCCCAGCTTTCACAATCTGGACTCCACAACCGATTCAAAACTCTGCAGCCTGAATTGTGTTCAACCAGCCCAGGCAAAACTCATGTCACTCCACTACTCCTTTCTCTCTGTTGGCTTCCTGTACCTGCAGGCAATTAGTGCAAGGCACAGACTCTGGCCTACAGCTCTATCACTGTATCTGCACCTGCAAAAACCTTCACTCTATCTTTCCAAAATACACTATGACTTGTTTACTGCACTCTGTGATGAATGTCGCCTGGTGCTTTAACCTCACCTTGGTGTTAATTTTCACTCTGATTTGTTCATCATCATTATCATTTCTAAGAAACATATCTTTCACACAAGTATGTGCTATGAAATTAAACAAATAATAATAACAATAATAATCTATAAGGCAGATCAGTGTAGCTGGTTTTTCCTTAACTACTGACTTGTGACGTTTTCTCATTTGTAAGTCACTTTGGATAAAGGTGTCTGCTAAATGACTAAATGTAACGTAAATGTGATAACTTCTAATGTTTCACAAGGTTATCGATAGAAAGGGTAGCCAAATTTTTTTGTCTCATCTGATCATATTTTGACACATGGCTTTAGTTTTTTTTTCTTTTTTTTAGTGTTTTCTTTGGCAGCGCTTCGCAACATTTCAACTCTAAGCAGTATGTTTGTTAAAAACTAAGCACACCTCAGAAAGCACACCAAAAAAACACAAAATTTGTCATTACTCTTCTTCATGTTGTTTTTACTAAAGTTTAATCAAATGATTTAAGCTGTGTGTCTTTGCTTTAGGTCAATCCAGTGACACAGCAGAGGATTTAATATCTCTTCTTCAGCATAACCAGCATGCTATAGATATCAGTCAACCTTCACATGTGTAAAAGTACAGACAATCCTATCCAGGGAGGACAGGAAATGCATGAGTATAAGGGGGAGGGAAGGAACAATGGCATCAATTGCAGACAAATACCATCAAAGGGCATCCGGTCATCACCATCATTGTCTTCATCAGCCAAGATCACTTCCTCTAAACAGAATAAATTGGTACAATTAAATCCAGCTCTTGGACATGCTATTAAATATAAAACATCCCACAAAAACAGGTTTATATGCTTTGAATCTTCTCAAATGATATATTATATATAAATGTCCCACACTGTTGTAATACTCTGCAGATTAGACACGTCTATGTAAATTTTGAATTAAATTCAAGTAATGACAAACCTGCTTTACAGATCCACTCCAAATACCCATTCAGCTCTCTCTCTATCTGCTGCTGCCGTCTTAGTTTCAGGAACTCACTCCTGTTCTCTACCCTTTCTCGCTCTTTAGCAAACTCACTACACACATAAACAATCAAACACATTCAACATCAACATGAGCACTATCATCAATATATATGTCTAATAAATGTAAAATATCTTAAACCTATTTTAAATAAGATTTGAATGACAAATGACAATTTAATTAGTGGTTGATGTCACAAGAATAAACAACCATGACTCAAATAAGATGATAATACATGACAAATTTTACCATCTCCTTCACATTGTAATAGAACCATTCTAATGGAGGTTTATATTAAGTGATATCAAATGGGTCGCGCACACACACACATACACACACACACACATACACACACACACACACACACACACACACACACACACACACACACACAAAGTGCAAATAAATTCTCTTACCCTGAAAGCACACCCAGTACCAGGTTGAGCATGAAGAAGGAGCCAATGATGATGAGAGGGACAAAATACATCCAATTCCAAGCACTCCCCGAGGCATCATTGCTCTAAAAAAAGATACATGCAAATAACTTTAATACACCCAGATACACCCAGGACAGGGCGCCAATCTATCGTTGGGCACACACTTACACACACAGACAGACATGCACATAGACACACTCTACATGGGGCAATTTGGAGAACTCAATTGACTTGATCCATGTTTTTGGACTGTGGGAGGAAACTGGAGAACCCGGAGGAAACCCACGCGGACACGGGGAGAACATGGAAACTCCACCCAGATGGGGATTCGAACTGGGAATCCCTAGTGCTGAGAGGCGAACGTGCTCACCACTAAGCCACCGTGTCGCCCCCTTTATTTATTTTATCTTTAATATAAAACATTTTATCCTAAGATAAAGTAGTGTTTGTAAGCCAGAATGTTCTTGTATGGCTTGCGTTTTAACACACCAGGCAAGGATCAGATAAGTGTTTTATGATTTTAAATTGGATTAAGCAGGTGTGTGTCCAATTAAGGAAACACACTCATCCCACTGTAGGACTAGCACAATAATTTTACTGAACAAATCAGCCTGAAAAAGTGTAGATTGTGTGACTTAACCTCCCTTGACTATATTAAATGTTCTGAAGTCCTGAAAATTTCTGTCTGGCACATACAATGGAAAAACTGACAAAATTGTCATAGACAAAATCTATCCGACCATCAAAAAATGAGCAATGAAACAAAATGGTAAACAGTGAGCTCATATTGTGTAGCTTTCTAACTCTATTGATTATATGTTCTGTCCGGCAATAAGCAATGTATACTATGTTAACCTGGGTCATGTTCACATGAATATGAGATTCTGTTAGGTCCAGTCAATGGAGATTGAGGCCAGATCATGTCCACACCCTTTTGGCAAATTCACAGGCTGCAGATGGCATGTAAAACTGGGCAACACTGTAAACTGGCTGCCATCTTGTGTGCTACTGCTCCACTGGTTGCCTCCTGAGAGGTAAAAGGAGATGGACTCCAGTTAAAAACAAAGTGGAGAAAAGGTTTGTTTTTACCCAAAATCAAATAATATTTTATTATGTATCATAAATATAACCCAGACTGACTACCACAATCAATTATTTAAATAATAATTATTATTATTATTGTTGTTGTTGTTGTCATGTTGCATGGTGGTGCAACAGTAATATGCAAGGTCCAAGGTTTGATTTCTGGGTGTGGCATTTAAGAGTGTATGTATTAGTGTATTAGTGGTGTGAAGCCATGCCTGGATATACAGGTGCATTGCATCAGGAAGGACATCCAATGTAAAACTGCCAAATTTGATATGCAGATATTCTTACTGTAGCAAACACTACTCCATTTATTAGTGCAATTATTATTATTCCTGCCCAGCGATGGATTGGCACGCTGTCCTGGGTGTATCTGCCCAGCGCCCGAAACGTTCTCCCCTGGATGGGCATGGGGAACCCCACCGCGACCCTAATATAGGATAAAGCGGACGATAATAAATAAAAATTATTATTCCTTACCAGCATGAATTGGACATGTATTTATAAAGACACCTTCAGTCTAAAAATTGCACTGTCTAAACCAAAGGTCCCATCTTTTTTTGCCAATAACTTTTCTTTTTTCCTCCTCACTGCATCTCTTGCTGGCTTGCTCTCTATTTTTCATTCTTACTCTGCATGTCTGGGATTTCAAAAAAACCCTCACATGTACTGCAGCATTTTGGACCATTAAAATTTCATCAGTTTATTCCTCAGCAGCTGTAAGAATAACTCTGGCTACACATGCCCCACTGATATATACGTATCTCACACACACACACACACACACACACACACACACACACACACACACACACACA
>JAFMOD010000265.1:247453-273177 GCA_019802435.1 Corydoras maculifer
GTGTGTGTGTGTGTGTGTGTGTGTGTGTGTGTGTGTGTGTGTGTGTGTGTGTGTTTGTGCTGATAGACTGGTGGGTGTAACTGCCCAGTAGGGAAATCCCATGGGGAACACCCTTATGGCAGCAGTACAGTATTAAGCGGAAGATAATGAATGTATGAATAATATTGCAATAAATATCCAGTTGGCAACATTTTGTTAATAAACAAAAATGAATACCCATAAAACGAACACAGCAATTGCTGATCTGAATTTCAAAAATATATATATAAAGTTCTGCATGCTGCTTATATGTGACATAAAATAATGCTAAAGATATGATTATTTACAACAAACTTTGAAAAAGCTATTACACTTACTGTTCAAATTCGTTGTCCATTCAAATGCCTTCCATTATGCATGCGCACTAAACACCTCTGCCAGAACAATATATGCCCTCTCATGCTCTTTTTTATTTGTGTGTAAAAACAAGCCCATCATGAGCAAACAAAGATAGAGAAAAAAATTGGAGCTGTTTATACTTGATTAAAAGAGGACAGTGAGGAATGCCCATCCTCAAATGTAATACTGAAGTAAAAAATAGATTTTTCGCTGTTGCTTAATAGCTGCTATGTCAAAAGAGAAAGTAGGTTGTAAATATTAATGTACTCCAAGCATGAGGAGCAGTATTTTAAGAGTCAGTACGAAGCCAATAATATCCTCTCATTGGTGGCTTTTAGACAAGATTCATCATACTGGATCACACTCTATAATTGTTATCCAAATTTTGAGACATTGCTAGACCAAACCATCTTTGGTCACAGAAGTACTAATTAGTTTGTCACATTGTGCATTTAGTAAACAAAGATTTTTGCATGCAATGTGTAATTTGTCCTATGACTACAACATTAAGTTGATTATGGGTCAGTGTAAACCTGACTTCCTAAACCATGAAATTTCCTCCTCCATCTCTTACTGACTTCTTTACACACTTTAGGTTCAGTCTTTTCCCAGTTTGTCAACCAACACAATTTTTCCAATTAGACCTAAATAGTCTAAATTTCCATCACTAGTATGATTTTGGGCTCTCATACAGCTACATGGCAGAGTGAATGCAAGTGTGTTTAAGATATTTCTTTAACAACACATGGTTCCTTCCTTGCATTCATCACTCAATTATCCATCAATTTTCATGCAGGACAACGCCCCTGTCACATAGCAAAACAGGTTAAGCAGTTCCTTTAAACCAAAAACACTAAAACAATAAAATGGCCAGCCCAGAGTCCTGATCTAAACCCAATAGAAAACCTCTGGAAACCTCAGTGACAAAGTTATAACCAAGAAAACCACAACAATCACTGTGGAAGAGACTGAAAAAAAGAGTGGAAGCAGTGTGAGAGACTAGTGATATCCCCTGGCCGCAGATGTTCGGAAAGCAACAACCTGTACATGTCCTACTGATTGGTGATTGCTAGAAACTTTTTTGCTTAATAAAGATTTTATGTTGAAATAGTACTAGTACTGGTACAAGTGGAATGGTGTACTTCTTATAAAAAATCATTCAAATTTTGATCAGTGTAGATTATATTATTTCTGAAACAATCAAATGTTCATACATTGATCTCTAATTCTGATCTTCAGTGATTGTTTCAGACATAAATTAAAATAAATCACAGCAGTAAAAATTGTGTGTCACTTGCCATGTCCTTTTGAAGCTCTGTGCGATCTGAATATTTTTTGCACAACAGTGGAGTTTTCTGTTCATGTAGAATAGTGTTGCCCGTTTTAGAAAGTTGGTGGATAATAATCACAAAAACAGAATGTGAATTTTGTGAAAGATGTTTGAATGATCGGGAACGGTGGGCACGGTGGCTTAGTGGTTAGCATGTTCGCCTCTCAGCACTAGGGATTCCCGGTTCAAATCCCTATCCGGGTGGAGTTTCCATGTTCTCCCCGTGTCCACGTGGGTTTCCTTCTGGTTCTCTGATTTCCTCCCATAGTCCAAAAACATGGACCAAGTCAATTGAATTCTCCAAATTGCCCCGTATAGAGTGTGTTTGTGTGAGTGAGTGTGTGTCCAGCAATAGATTGGCGACCTGTCCTGGGTCTATCTGCCCAGCGCCTGAGACGTTCTCCCCTGGATGGGCATGGGGAACCCCCCTGCATCTCTAATAGAGGATAAAGCATAAGATAATGGATGGATGGATGGATGTTTGAATGATTGATGGTTAAAGTTTTTAATGATAAAAACTGTGCTAAGTAAGTAAAAAATAAAGGTAAAACAACTAATTATATAACAGGTTCATATAACAAATGAACTGAACTACAGGTATAAATTTCACTCAAATATTTTGGAGGTGCTTAAATCTTTTGCCACACCGGATTTAAGAGTCGTTTAATCAGGTTTTTCTATTTCATTCATCTCATCTGTTCTGATCAAAAGTAAAAAAAAAAAAAAAACCTTCTGTATGAACAGCTTACCAACCACCCATTAGTTTAATAACCAAACCACATTTATGAGATGACATTTATTTTCATTCTAGATGAAAGAGTGCTGTAATTAAATTCTATAGAAAAGGTTTTAGCTCGATTTTTGGTATCAGTACCTTTTGTGCACAAAGATTTTCTTTGTGAGGAACTTACATTTATTAATGAATTGCATTACATCAGCTGCATTACAACTTTTGTGCTGAAGTTTACAGATTGCTAATCAGACAAGATGTCACAGCAGATTCTATACCCTCTATAAAGAGTGCAATAAGTGCAATGCAGTTATTTGTCATTTGCTAGGGAAATCTGATGTTTGATCCAAGTTGAACTGTAAAATGTGTTTTTTTAATCAAAATAAATTTTGCACTTACCCAGTAAGCACTACTACAAAGTCCATGACATTCCAGCCATTGCGGAGATAGGAGCCCTTATGAAAGGCGAAGCCCAGAGCCAGGATCTTAATGCCTGACTCAAAGCAGAAAATGCCAATAAAATATGGTTCGGTGTCATCCTGAAAGAGAAAAAACAACTAGGGTCAGACATGGTTAGAATTGAAGATGTGAAGATAAAATTTTACATGGAAGTTATAGAGTATGTAGAATTGTGGACATGGTAGCTCAGTAGATCTGATGTTGGACTATCAGTTTAAAAGTGTGTGAACCTTGAGTCCATCACAGTTACCAGTGTGGTCCCTTAAACAAGACCCTCATTGCTCCATTGCTGTATCATGACTGATCCTCCGCTCTTAATTGTAAGTCACGTTGGATAAAAGCATCTGCAAAATGACCTAATGTAATTAAACCAAATTTCTTTTTAACTAAAATAAGCTAAATAATGCACACAATACAAACTAATTGTCTATAGTACACTTACAGTATCATATACTTTTTTAACTGATGTTAAAAAAAAGTTTGGAATACTGATCTTATCATCAGTATCATCTTATCTAGGAAAAAGAGGAGAAAGATACATTGACACTGCTGAGCGTCAAATGCTTCATTCCTCCAAACTAAACCAAGGGTTGTACAGAGCAAATATTTTTGTTCATATTAGGTTTGGAATTAATTTCCAGGGTCCTATTTTGACCAGTTTTGGATGTTCCACCAGGTATCCCTATGCTTACTAATCAATACGTCTAAATACGCCCCATGCCCATCCAGGGGAGAACGTTTCGGGCGCTGGGCTGATACACCCAGGACATGGCGCCAATCCATCGCTGGGCACACACTCACTCAAAGAGGCACACTCTATATGGTTCAATTTGGAGAACTCAATTGACTTGATCCATGTTTTTGGGCTGTGGGAGGAAACCGGAGAACCCAGAGAAAACCCACACGGACACGGGGAGAACATGGAAACTCCACTCAGATGGGGATTCCAACTGGAAATCCATAAAATTTTAAATATAAGACTCATAAATAATAATAATAATAATAATAATAATTCATTTATGCATTCATTCATTATCTTCCGCTTATCCTCTATTAGGGTCGCGGTGGGGTTCCCCATGCCCATCCAGGGGAGAACGTCTCGGGCACTGGGCAGATAGACCCAGGACAGGGCGCCAATCCATCGCTGGGCACACACTCACTCACACAGACACACACTATAGGGGGCAATTTTGAGAACTCAATTAACTTGTTCCATGTTTTTGGACTGTGGGAGGAAACCGGAGAACCCGGAGGAAACCCACGCAGACACGGGAAGAACATGGAAACTCCACCCAGATGGGGATTCGAACCGGGAATCCCTAGCGCCGAGAGGCGAACGTGCTAACCACTAAGCCACCGTGCCGATTAATAATAATAATAATAATAATAATAATAATAATAATAATAATAATAATAATAATAATAATAATAAAAACAGGATTTTAAACAGAAGGTCAAATGGGACACCAATGTGAAAAAAAGACATGACCTTGGTCTATTCCCTAAGATAATAGAACATGTGGCTATTGGAGTTAATAGTCATAGTTATTTACATATGAAGCTGGTTGCTGATTACATGGATATGAAATATAATGCCATCTGTCCCTTTGCAACTGTGTTGTTTATCATATACATTGCCTGGCCTAAAAAAAGGTCACACACTGTAATATTTAATTGGACGGCCTTTAGTTTTGATTGCAGCATGCATTCACTGTGGCATTGTTTACATAAGCTTCTGCAATTTTGAAACATTTATTTCTGTCCAGATTTGGAGATTTGGACCACTGCATAAAGTCTTCTTCAGTACATCCCTGGACTCTGTGGTGGCCAATCTATGTATGGAAATGATGTCTCATGCTCCATGAACAGATAGAGAAAATAATGTTGATGGTGCTTAAGTTTTTTAAATAGACAATTGTTGGTGCAATTTCCCTCTTAGAGCAATCCAAAAAATGTTAAATATGTTATACAGACCTTGACTCGCAACAAAGAAGTGGACTAAAACCCATAAACTGAATGCTGGTGATGTTTATTTGTAGTAGCTATAAACTGGACCAAAGCCATTTAAACCAGGTATTACAGGAAATTTAAATACATTAAAGTACATATTGAGTAACTGGGTAAACTTTATTAGAGTCTAAGGATATGTTGCTAGCTTATAAATAATATTACAAAAGGAGTAGTTCCGGTCTTTAAATCTGATTGCTGAGCCGTTTTTAAGTCGAGACATTCATGACAATAATGCACACCTCTGACCACTTCACATTGGTATTAATGTACGATTTTTTAATAAAAATTTTACAAATATAATATAAAAATTTTACATATAAAAAAATATTAAAATGTTAAAAATTTTGTAAATATATTATTACTATTATTACTTACTAATAATATAATAATATATAATACTAACAATAATTGTATTATATAAGTATAAATATGTTGTATATTATTATTATTATTATTATTATTATTATTATTATTATTATTATTATGTCTTTCTTAAAAAGACCATTTTTCTGAAACACATTTTCTGAGCTTGATGAATCCTTGCATTGTTATATGTAAGTGCTACCTGGGAAGAAAAAATTCATTGATTGAATAACCAAGTAGTTAAGTAGATTCAGGTCGTCAGATGACCTCATTCTTTGGATACATAATGTTGATAAACCTAGACCTGACCAGCAACAGCTTTCCCAAATCATAGTTAAATAATCTATGTGGTGATCTATTTTTTCAGACAGTCAGACAGTGTATATGCAGTCAGCAGATTCTTTGGATGAGTGATGAAAGCTTAAAATTGTGAAACATTCATTTATTACCATATAATCCAAAATATGGCGGCACGGTGGCTTAGTGGTTAGCACATTCGCCTCTCAGCGCTAGGGATTCCCAGTTCGAATCCCCATCTGGGTGGAGTTTCCATGTTCTCCCCGTGTCTGCGTGGGTTTCCTCCGGGTTCTCCGGTTTCCTCGCACAGTCCAAAAACACGGATCAAGTTAATTGAATTCTCGAAATTGCCCCATATAGAGTGTGTCTGTGTGAGTGAGTGTGTGCCCAGCGATGGATTGGCGCCCTGTCCTGGGTCTATCTGCCCAGCGCCCGAGACGTTCTCCCCTGGATGGGCATGGGGAACCCCACCGCGACCCTAATAGAGGATAAACGGGAGATAATGATTGATGATTAATCCAAAATATTTTTTTTCTTTTATCTCTAAATTAGTTTTACTGAGTTGTTCTATTTTCTTTTAATTAATTATTTTTTATCCTTTTTATTTTAATCGTCAAGTGCTATTAAAATTAAATCCGAAATTTGCTTATTAAGTTAGGATTCAATTAGTATTTTACACCACAGTATAGCTTAAATGCTGCCAATGAGTTTAAAAAGAAATTCACACACACAAACACACACACACACACACACACACACACACACACAGAGAAGAAACACTGAAAGAACTCACCAGGCGCTCTGACATTGGAGTCTTGTCACCATCAGGCAGATGCTGCTCTAGTGCCAGGACAATGCAGTTGGCAATGATGGTGGCCAGGATCATATACTCAAATGGAGTGAGGAATAAAGGTTAAGAACAAAAACAAGACATTATAATGGCAATCATGCTTGTGAATATCTCTGAACCTGTAAAGGTAAAACTGCAAATCAGCAATAGCAGCACACACATGCACATCTAACTGCTGGAGCCTGAGGCATTGTAAATGACTATTCATGTTAAGGCAATCTGTGCTGCAGGATGTGAGGGTTTCCATTAGTGAAATGTTCTTTACATTTTTTAGAATATTGATGAGATTTAGGGTGGCTTAGTGGTTAGCACATTCGCCTCTCAGCACTAGGGATTCCCGGTTCGAATCCCCATCTGGGTGGAGTTTCCATGTTCTCACTGTGTCCGCGTGGATTTCCTCCGGGTTCTCCGGTTTCCTCGCACAGTCCAAAAACACGGATCAAGTCAATTGAGTTCTCCAAATTGCCCACGGTCAAGTACCATATGCAATTCTGCCCTGGGTAATTTCTTTTAGTAAAATATTCTAAAAAAAATACTTGGTGTGACAATGTGTTATGTTGGACATGGTGGCTTATTAGTTGCACGTTTGCCTTTGAGTTTCTATGTTCTCCCCATGTCCGTGTGGGTTTTTTCCAGAGTCTCTGCTTTCTTCCCACAGTCTAAAAAAACATGGGTTCAACATAAACTCATTCATTCAGTCATTATCTCCCGCTTTATCCTCTAGTAGGGTCGCGGTGGGGTTCCCCATGCCCATCCAGGGAAGAACGTTTCGGGCGCTGGGCAGATAGACCCAGGACAGGGCGCCAATCCATCGCTGAGCAGTTCAACATAAACTGAATTGTCAAATTGTCCCATATTATAGTGTGTGTCTGATTGAGTGAATGTGCCCAGTTATGGGTTGGCGCCCTGTCCTGGGTGCTCGATCTGCACACCAACCAATAGATTAGGGGAAGTTAATAAATTAATGTGTTAAATATTTACATTTACATTATATTTTGTCATTTAGCAGATTTATTTAGCATTTAGCATTACATTTACATTTACATTTAGTCATTATATCCAAAGCGACTTACAAATGAGAACACCACAAGTCAGTAGTTGCAGAGAAAACCAGCTACCCTTTAGAATTATCAAACTTAATCGTTATCTGATCCTGTAATCCTCACCCTTTTTTATTTTTATATTTTATTTTTCTATAACAGGCGTTTGTTAAAAAGATGCGACTTCAGTAGTTTCTTAAAAAACTTGCCTTATAGTTGGGAAGATCATTCCACCATTTTGCAGTGGTGAACACAATGAACACAGAATGAATTTTAAAAAGATAGAGTAAAGGTAAGAGGGGGCAGATGAAGAAATGGTCCTGTAGGCCAGAGTCAGTGACTTGTACTGAATGTAAGCAGCTATAGGGAGCCAATGGAAAGAAATGACTAGTGGAGTGACATGAGTTCGATTGGGCTGGTTGAACACAAGTCGGACTGCAGAGTTCTGAATGTGTTGTAGAGGCCTGATTGTGGAAGCTGGGAGACCGGCAAGCAACACATTACAATAATCAATCCGGGATAGGATGAGGGCTGAGTAGCATGTTCAGTCAAGAAACGACTGATCTTCCTAATGTTGAAAAGAAGGAATCTGCAGGAACAAGCAGTTTTGGTAACATGATTAGAGAGTTTGAAATGGGAGTCAATTGTGAAACCAAGGTTACGGACCAAATCGTTGGAGAGATTGTGGAGCCGTCAATTTGGAAGGTCAGGTCATGATGGATTGAGGTTTTAGCTGGGATTATGTGAAGCTCTGTTTTTGTTAAATTTTATTTGAGATGACGGGCCTTCATCCAAACAGATATGTCGGTGAGGCAGGCAGATATCCGATTTGAGATCATGGTCGTCAGGGGCAAAAGACAAATGAAGCTGAGTGTCATCAGCATAGCAGTGGTAAGAGAAACCATGTGCCTGAATGACTGTGCCCAGTGATGTATAATGAAAAGAGGAGAGGACCAAGCACAGAGCCCTGAGGATCACGTGAGTACTTGGTGAGAGTTAGAGATCTCTCTATTCCATGACATTTTGAAGGTCCTTCCTGTTATATGGGATCGAAACCATTCATAGAACCATACAAGAAAAGCCTAATTCAAATAGTATGGACAGTAGAATCTCATGATTTACTCTATCAAAAGCTGCCGAAAGGTCTAGCAGAATGCAGACACACCAAATATAACACATTCATTTTTTATCTTTCTCTTAATCCTCTACTATAATTTTAGATAGCTTAATCATTACCATATTGGTTTGTTTAATTTTCACCAGTTATATTCATAACTATATATTAGTAAAGTAAAGTTTATCTATTTATCTAATTTTAAAAACACATGTTACGTTTAAGTAGATGAATAGGTTCAACCTTAAAAAAATAAACATACTTAATATCACTAGAAAATTTAAATCTATTTAGTCTAAGTACAGTCATACATCTAAGTGTCACTTACTTTATGAGCTTGTGTACTCTACATGTGTTTGTTTATGTGTGATGGCGAATAAGCTTTATTTATGATATCTTGAGTTAAACTGACATCCATCTGTGGCTTATCCACCAAATGACTTAAGGGTGATTTGGTTGTTCATATCAAGAAATTGTGATGTGTTCCTCAGACACGGTTTGCAAACACATATGCACATTGACTGCCCAGAGGTTACATGATTAAACAGGAAAGGAAATGAAGGAAAGAAGACAAAGACAAGAGAGAATTCCTTGTAACAAAGTAAAAAGAAAAGACTACAATGAAATGCGTGGTACATTAAAAGGATGAAGTTGCAAGAAAAAATGCTTTGTATTGAAAAAGGGAGAAAGACAGAAGCGAATGCATGGTAAGTGGAGAGGTGAATGACTGGAGGTCAGAATGCATGGGAGAAGAAAAACATAGCGAGAGATGTACCATGTTTTTATTTACACAAAGACGAGATGTCTTCAATTTGAGTGGCTAAACATATGCTTGTCCCACACAGAAGACGCACTGTGTATTCTTTACATTTATGCAATGTAATACAATATTGTTTTCATTATAGAGTAGTAATTATGTGTGTGTGTGTGTGTGTGTGTGTGTGTGTGTGTGTGTGTGTGTGAGAGAGAGAGAGAGAGAGAGAGAGAGAAAGAGAGAGAGAGAGAGAGGAGTTAGAATGTATGTAGGAAGTAAAGTTACATTTAATGTTTTTCTAAATTATAGATTTATAAAAATTTCCTCTACATTTGTGTCTCAGAATTCTTTATATTCCTCTGTCTCTCTGTCTGGCATTCTTGTAGTGAATTATTTAGTTCTCAGTGGAGAGTGTGTGTGTGGGTGTGCTTGTGTGTTTGCATCTTGACGTGCAAGGGAGCTATTTTTAGACAGCAGAGTGCTGGGAGGAACTGTGATGGACTGATTTTTCACGCTCGTGCTTCTGAAGTCACGTGCTACTCGTTCTACTAGTGCCAATCTTTTACCTGTCCCTAATATTCTACTAGATTTTAAACACCACACACAATTAACACCACACACAACTAACACATCCGAAGCTTTCCATCTCTACAAAATGCTACATTCCACTCAACGTTTCTGGTATAACATACAATGTGAGTTCTAAAATATGCAACAATGAACATAAACACTAAAACATTTTACACAATACGAAAGAGGAAATATTTGATATTCAGTTTAATGTGTCTCGTGCTGTATTTGTTAAGTGAACTTGATAATATATTTTATTATCAGCTGAAATAGGCTTTTGTTTTGTTACTCCCATGTTTCTCAGCATTTCAACCAAAAAATATTTAAATAGGGCAGTGCATAATCAAATTAGAATTGAAATGTTTGTCCAAATTTTGTAATGGATATTTTATTACCAAAATTACAGACTCAAACGCTAACTTGCTAAAATTTGTTTTCTGAAAAGTCTAAAAAGTGTTGTTAATACTCTATATTCTACACTAATAAGCATGTGAAACTTTTTGGTGAACTGTGATACAGCAGGAAATTAAATTAAATAAAGATAGAGTGAATTTTGAGAGGAGGTGTTTCTTTAGCAGACAGAGAGTCTAAAAAATCCATTATATGGAGTTCATTAATAATGCACGTGACTGCTTCTGAATGGTGGAGAAAAAATTTGAAAAGAAAACAGTCTGGGACTTTAAAAAACGACAAGGAAATCAATCAGTCTACTTTACAGTGGACAGGTTTGTGGATCGTTGGAGAGACCACTGCTGATTACAGCACTGCTGATTTACACATGAAAGCACACTTTTTACACACGCTGTAAAGCTTTACTCATGACATGAGTGATGCTATAAAGGGGCTTAGCCAACACTGAGTTTTGGCACTTATTTTGCCAGATTTTTTTATGTATAAGAGCTGTTCAAGCTATTACCTTGTTGGAACATAAGTATGTTTATTCCAGTAGTATATTTATGGACACTTCAGAGCTTTCCAATTTGATTCTTATACATTCACTCCACATTATTTCGTAGGGAAATATTGTATTTTTTCTTTCAGTAAATTCATCTATTAGCCCTTCTTTCAGCAACAGCAATATATTTTTTAAACCTTCCCACAAGATTGTGGAGTGTTTCTAATGAATTTTTTACCCATTCATCAAGAAAAACATTTGTAAAGACAGAAGTTGGAAAAGTAAGCCTGGTTCATAAAATTTGGGTAGTGGTCAGGGCTTTGCATGGGCCAGTCAAGCTCTTTCACACGTAACTCACTTAACCATATTTTATTAGTGCCAAAAATTCAGGGGGGAGAAGCATGATTGTGCTTTTTCTGTTCAGTAAAACTCTAATGGAATCAGAGTTAACTCAAAAATTGGAACATTGCAGATGAAAGAGAAATATAAAAAATAAGAGTGAGGAAAGATTGATTGTGCTGATTGTGTGTAGCATTTGGACAAAATAGTCCACAGTGTTTAAAATCATGTCTAAGCAATAATATGTTTTAAAAAATCCAGCAAAATGCATTATACACCATTAATAGTAAACAAACAAAAGACAGTAACTAAACAAACAAAGGACAGTAACTAAAGTCTTAACCCAGAACAATGCCAAAGCTAAGATGATGTATCTAACTACCTGCAGGCTTTAAAATCTAAGAATTAGTCTTCACTTATGTTTACTGCAGGCACATTACTGAATTTTTACAAAAAATTGTTTATTGAGATGAACTTTGATAAAATATTTACTTATTCTTATTCTGATATCAGGCATATATTAATGCTCACATGTGTGAGAAATAGTTAAAATAATAGTTGTAAATAATATGATGCAGTCAGAAGTAGTAAAGGAAGTAAGAATGCTTTATTATTTTGATGTGGTGCTCATGAATAAAACCTTTTTTTTGTCACATTTTAACATTTTTTTTGTTTTTTGATCATCACTTCTCTATGTCTCCCTTTGTGTGCATATGGCATTTAAGGATTTGCTGACGGTATTCAGCCTTGGTGAATGGTGAGAAATGATTGATGCACAACTTCAGCTGGAGAGTTGTAGCAAGAAAATGTAGCAACAACACATAGTGATAAAGATGGAACACATGTGATCTAAAATGTTACATTGAGAAAGTAGTAAGAATAGGAGAAATTAAAAGTCAGAGCTGCAGGTTTAGGGTCTATGTACGTGTGTGTGTGTATATATCATATGGCAATAATGCTGATTTTCTGACTTGAATGTGTTTTCTTCAAGTCTGTCTAGTTATACATAGTTCCACTGTAATATTACAATTTGTAAAAATAATTTACACTTACTTAGGGCTTTGCTTTGCCACAAGGAAGTACTTCCTAATTTTGGCTCACTCTTATATGTAAAATTTTAAAAATAAGTTAATTGATGATATATATATATATATATATATATATATATATATATATATATATATATATATATATATATATATATATATATATATATAGGGCGGCACAGTGGCTTAGTGGTTAGCACGTTCGCCTCTCAGCGCTAGGGATTCCCGGTTCGAATCCCCATCTGGGTGGAGTTTTCATGTTCTCCCCGTGTCTGCGTGGGTTTCCTCCGGGTTCTCCGGTTTCCTCCCACAGTCCAAAAACATGGAACAAGTTAATTGAATTCTCAAAATTCCCCCCTATAGTGTGTGTCTGTGTGAGTGAGTGTGTGCCCAGCGATGGATTGGCGCCCTGTCCTGGGTCTATCTGGCCAGCGCCCGAGATGGGCCCCTGGATGGGCATGGGGAACCCCACCGCGACCCTAATAGGGGATAAGCGGGAGATAATGAATGAATGAATTAATATATATATATATATATATATATATATATATATATATATATATATATATATATATTAATTCATTCATATATATATATATATATATATATATATATATATATATATTCATTCATATATATATATAGTATCTATCAATCTATCAATCTATCTGGATAAGTGTGTGTGTGTGTGTGTGTGTTTGTGTTCCCTTGTCCACTATACAAAATCCAAATTTTTCAATTCTTCGATTACTGTAACATTTTGTCATCACCTCCTCATTTTTCTGACTTAACACTCCTTGACTTCTACTTATGAGAAACCCTCAAGGATGTGATTTAGAGTAAACTATAGAAAACTAGCTATTCTAAAGAACAAAATTTGATCAGTTTGAGCACCCAATATGAATGCAAAAGTCAAATCTGATCTACTTTATGCAAAGATTTAACAGGAAAGAGTATCTAGACATTTGTCTTGAGAAAGTCTCTTGAAATCCTAAACGAGAACCAAATTAAACAAATAAAACAAAAATGTTAACCTTTGTAATTGATATATTAGATAAAATGATATGATCACATATCTGAAAGTGGCAAAATATGTGAATCTTTAGGAATAGTAAATTCAAGGAGAGTCAGGTGTTTTTATAAGATGACAATCGGCTATATGTGAGATCTAAAAAGGGATCCATGACAAATCTTAACAAAATGTTGAAGAATACAATCGCACAAACAATAAGTCCCTAAAATAACAGTTGCATTCTGGCATTAAAAAAAAAACAAGTGTGGCATCATCATGATTTGGGCCTATTTTGCTACATCTGAGCAAGGATAGCCTGCCATTATTGATTAAATGAAAACAAAACAAATAAATTTTAAGGATTCCTAAGGAAAATATCAGGAAATTGTGTAACTGGTATACAATAACAAAGGGTGAATTGATGGATTTTAAGGTTACTTAAAGGGTCTCAGGAAAATCTCTTTTTTTATGCTTTGATGCACTACGCTTTCCTTAATGTGTTGCGAAGATCAGGTATTTATAGCCACTCAAGAAAATGTAATAATTGATAATTTTTATTAATAAATAAATGCTGATACTTTTGTTTCATTTATTTGATATTTTTATATACTTTTTAGAATTGTTTGAAATCCTGAATGCTAAGGTTTAATTGTGAATGGTTTACAAACTTTTATTTATATTACATTATCTCTATTGTTGCTGCAATATTTGTGTTAGTCAATCTCTAATCATCATGCCTACAGAATGCCAGTGGCTAGACATTTTTGTTGGTGTAAGTTTAGCAATGAGAATGGGGTGTTATAAAAAAAATCCAGTAGTATTTATATCTATAGAATAACACTGCAGAATTATACCAGTGCAACACACTAACACACTACATTAATGTTACTACTGAGAATTATCCACAGCTGATGGTCTTGTGCATAGTCCTGAAAACAGAGAAAAGGTACAGATGAGGACGATATTATTAGCCCCCTTACAAAATAGTCCTTGTTTTTTTAGGATTTTCCAAGTGATATTAACCAGAGCAAAATAAACTGAACACAGCTTTTTTTAGACATCGTAGTTTTATTTTGGATGCTTACACTATATTATATTCCACTCAGAAATGAAGATATTACACAAAACACAAAAACTATCAGGGTCAAAATTATTAGCCCCCCACATCCTAATAGTCAATTGTGTATCCTTTTTGCTGGATTACTGCCTGCAGACGTTTGATGTAGTTTACATGGGCATGCTGCTTTCTCAACTGCCAGCTCCATAATGAGGCTTTTTTACCATGTTTTAACTTAAGTGAATTAATTAACTTAACTTAATTGAATGCAATCATCTGTTTCACCTGATCACCTTTATGCACATCACTTGTGAAGGTAAATTACATCACTGCACAAAAGTGGCTTGTGTGATGACTTAGTAAATGTTAATTTCTTAAAGGGGGCTAATAATAATGTCCCTGGTCATTTTAGCTTATTCTTACATAATAATGTTTTTGTGCAGAAATATAAATATTTTGGTCCTTCTAATGAAACATTTTATGTTCAGAAACCCTCTGTTAGAACTGCCTTGCTTTGCTAAAAAGGATCTTGCCAGAATCTTGAGGAGACTTAAAAGTTCATAGGGGGCTAATAATACCTCAACTGTATGTAGAATGTTTGTAGATATACTGGTGGAGTAGAGTCTATACATGTAAACTACGAAGTGCATTTAGATTGAATTGATAAACAATGAGGTATTTTTAATGAGGTGGCTGGGAAGTGTGTATATTTATGCCTGTGTTACTCTGGTACATAAGGTGAGCTCAGCTGGCACATGTTTTTACTCAATGGATTAAAAATGCTCTCCAGGGTCACCAGTTAACATCTGCCCCCTGCTCTACTCCTCCTCCTCAACACACTTAATGTTTTCTAACCAAAGTCTTTATTACCTTCACTTGCAATCATAAGACCCTGCACTTAAAATAACAAATTAAACGTTGAGACTAGTACAGAGACTAGTACAGTTTTTATATGTATTGTACAGTTTCCATAACTGTATAACTGAACAAAATCCCCACTCTACTAATTAAATACTGCAATTAATTAATTAATTAATTTATTTATTTATTTATTATGCTATAACAAGCACGGTCTAGATCCTGTAAGGCATGAAATTTTAGCTATGCTATCATCGTATTGCCCTATTATTACAATACATTAAAAGCTGACCAATGCATGTAGGTGAAAAAATCATGAAATTCATCAGGGTGGGTGATAAAAAAATTGGTTATTTTTCATCACCCATCTGGTGACTAACAGCAGTCACCTGCTGACATTGTTTTATATATATATAATATATATATATATTCATTCATTCATTATCTCCCGCTTATCCTCTATTAGGGTCGCGGTGGGGTTCCCCATGCCCATCTAGGGGAGAACATCTCGGGCGCTGGGCAGATAGACCCAGGACAGGGCGCCAATCCATCGCTGGGCACACACTCACTCACACAGACACACTCTAAACGGGGCAATTTTGAGAATTCAATTAACTTGATCCATGTTTTTGGACTGTGGGAGGAAACCGGAGAACCCGGAGGAAACCCACGCAGACACGGGGAGAACATGGAAACTCCACCCAGTTGGGGATTCGAACCGGGAATCCCTAGCGCTGAGAGGCGAACGTGCTAACCACTAAGCCACCGTGCCGCATATATATATATATATATATATATATATATATATATATATATATATATATATATATATATATATATATATGAACTACAAAAGCCTTTCTGTATCCTAAATTATATAATTCATCATTTTGTCTCTTCATTTCATTCTATAACCTATAAAAATATATTGGTATCTACAGATTAACAGCCAGATAAAACAGAATACCTTTTTGGACATGTTTTTTAGTAAAACACATAGAAATGTATCATTTTATGCTTTACTTTATATTTATAACAATTCTGCCAATGATCAGTAATATGCTGCTGTAGGTATAACTAATCTAGTTAATGCTTTTTAAGGTTGTATTAGTGGTGAATTTTTGAATCTGCTCATACGCAGTACAAAGAGTGACAATGAGTCATTCTAAGAAACATTCAATTGCTGCTAAATAATTACATTTTCTTTGCATTACTGTAATGAGTAGTATAATGTAAAAATAACATGGTAAAAATGTGCATCAATAAGCTTATACACTGAAAGGCCACATTATTAGATATTAGGTATCTACACTGATTTTTCATTTTCTCATTTTTATTTCTGATATACAAGCAGGTATTATGACAATAGTGTATTTGTATGTGTTGCACTGGTTTTAATAGATTAAACACAGCATATGTATTAGATTTTTACATGTACTATAAACCAAAGAACATTGTGTCCACATACCTTAGTATATACTATGTAACTGCTTGTACTATATAATAAATAAAATTACATTCAAATGCTAATATTATTACTATTATTAGTCTTCTTTTTTGTCTTGTTGAATTAGTTAATGTAATATAATCTTTTTGGTTGTGGTTTTGTTTATTTACACCACAAGCTTTTTAAGGAAACTTCCTATTTCTCTGCTTATTTAACTAGGTTGTATTAAAATATAAAACAGAAATACAAGCGGTAATTAGAAGATGACATCAAGAACTGCTTTGTCAGTCTGCTATTTTTAGACCGGCTTACAAAAAAGGCCTACAGTACAGGAGACTTGAGCGGAACGAAAAAGGCAAGATGGTGAGTCAGAAGCAGATATGTGCCAATATTCTGATGCATATTATGGCATGATAAGAGGCAAGCATGATGGTGGGCATGGGGAACCCCCCCGCGACCCTGATAGAGGATAAAGCGGAAGATAATGGATGGATGGATATATATATATATATATATATATATATATATATATATATATATATATATATATATATATATATATATACTCTATTACATTAAATTCGTTTTTTTAACTAATGCATTATAGGCATATCCTAACTGACCAGACGAATGACAATACGCCACAAATAGAAAGCCAAACAAGTATTGTTTCCAATAAACTTTAGGGTTAGAATGTAAAAATATAAAATAATGTTACATATCAAAACTGAAACTCTTCTACATGTTTGTTTGCACACAAATACAATTTTTAAAGGATTTAAATGTTTTATATAAAACTCAACCATACACTACATGGTTACTTAGGTACACCTGTTCAGCTGTTTGTAAACACAAATATCTAAGCAGCCAATCACACAGCTGCAACTTAATCCATTTAGACATGTTGAGACCGTCACTTTCTTGCACGTTCTGAAGTGTAAACTGCGCACCATGATAGGGAAGAAAGGTCACTTAAAATGTAGTATGCTTATTGGTGTCAGATGGGCTGGTCTGTGTATTGTAAAAACTGCTTATCTACTCGGATTTTCATGCTACCTTGTTGAAAGTATGCTACAAAGAATAGGCAGTTTTGAAGATGAAAAGTGGTCCAATAATTCACTATCAAGGAGTACCTAAATTAAGTAGTAAACTGTAAATTTGGGTCAATTTATTAAAAAAATATTCAAACCCCTAAAATGCTTAGCTTACAATAAATTTGATAGCCTAAATATTTGTGTTTTCTATGTTCAAAAAAGAACACCATGCCTAGAATAACCATGATGACATGGTCAATGGTGCTATTTTATCAAGTAATTTAATCTAAATCTAAATTAAAACTAAATTAGCCTGTCAGTTGTTATATCACAATAAACAATTGTAATTCACAAAAGCAGTTTTTTACTTAAAGAAGCTGTAGGTCTATTTTGCCCACCATAGCCATAAGTGCTCTAGCATATCCTGTTATATAATTGTGAATATTCTGACTCCACAACAGTTTTTCAATGCCTTAAATGACAGCTTTGTAAATATTCACAGTATTGGTATCTCTGAAGTGATATTTTTTCCAAATATGGAAATTACATAATGTTCCTGTACAACAGCTGTTGTAGACCAGCCAGGACACGTCAACTGTGTGAAGTCTGCTTCTTCAGTTTTGAGCTATAAATGAGTCTAGCAAAGCTATCTATCTGGTGCAAAGCTAAACATTCAAACAAGGCTAACAATTTTCACTACCTGATTTTTGAAGTTGAAAACACGAAAACAAAAGACACAACACAGTGGTTTATTAATTTAACTAAACAAACAGGTTTAAATAAAAGATTTATAATCTCAATTGCTAACTATCCCATTATAAACTTTCATAATAATGCTATATCTTAACAACCCAACAAAATACAGTGGTAAGTTGGGTGCTGTGTAAAAAAATTGTTACATTTATTTTTGTTGGTTATGTTAACTGATAATCCTTCTGGGAAAAGAACACATTTAAGGCATACTAAATGTCAAAACATTATGTCACACCTAAGATAATACCTGTACAATCAGTACATTTACAGTGCTGTTCAGAACATTTCTATTTTTTATTAGGTAGTGTCTGTGTTGTGATACAGTTTTTAATTTGGATCACTCACAAACACATTGTGTATGCTGTTTTATTTTATTTTCATCTATGTTAAGCTCTTTAATTGCTTTATCATCAAAATAGCAAAAAAAATGTGTAAAATGCATTAAGACACTGAAACTGGGCCAGTAAATTGACCATTAATGTTCAATTATCATTTATGTTTGTTTATCTAACATTTACAAGCTCTCTAAGAAGTTAATAAATTCATGGGATTTAGACTCTTTAAGGTTTTATTTACCAATAATAAACTGATAATAAACTGGTCTTTACTACCCAGTAGCTAGGCTTCAATCATTTAAATACTCCTAATAAAGCTCTGGCCACACTTTTAAAATAAAAAAGATTAAAGGATAAATCTAATAAAATAGTTCAAATTCAAATTCTGAAAATAGATGCAGATCAAAGGTGTCCCAAAACCTAAAGCGCAATGCAAAGTCAGATCACAGATAACTACTGTCTCCCTCTGGTGTTTCCTTACTGCTTTCTTTTCCTTTTTGCTAATTTTGGCCTCTTAGGCCAGCTTTGTTCCTTTCTTTGTTTCAACACTACATATAATGCTTTATTCTGTACACAACCTTCAGTAGTCTGTTAGGTTAGAGCTTTTCTCTGATATGTAGATGGGATGATTAAGTGAGTGGTTTCTAGCTGTCACTTCAAAAAACCTTTAGAGGCACATCACAGCTTCTGAAATTAATGAATGCCCAAATGGTTCAGCCCTTTTCCATTGTGTTTAAAGAAGAATCCTTATTTACCAAATACATCATTTAAGACATTTTCAGTATGTGCCTTTGTGCAGTCAATTAAATCCCCCCTAAATCATAGTTCATATTATCCTTTTCTTTTTTAATCTTTTGAAGCAGGGATTGATTGTCGCAGGCCTGTCTGAGTAACATGGTATAACCATCATACTACTTTCACTAATCATCATTATCTGTATCTAAAAATAAAAACTTAAGATATACATTAACATTTAGTCATTTAGCGGATCCTTTTATTTAAAGCGACTTACCAATGAGAGAACAACAGAAGTCCACAGTTAAGAAAAAAACAGCTACACTGTAGTATAATCAAACCTCATCATTATAATATGATAATGATGTTTGATTATACTACAGTGTAGCTGGATTTTCCTTAACAGTTAACTTGTTTTGTTCTCTCATAGCCTTTATTATACCAAGATTTGTGATTCTTCATAGCCTATAAAATATTATTGTTCACATTTACATTTAGTAATTTAGCAGACACTTTTACTCAAAGCAACATAGAACAGCTTCACTATAGAATTATCAAACCTCACAGACACAGGTTGTTTAAATCGCACAGAAATAAAATAAGCACTAATATTATCACCTGGAATTCTGTAATTTAGTCACATATTATTTTATACATTATCATTATTTTATAGATATCTTTAGTTTCCAGATTTAAATTGCATATATATATATATATATATATATATATATATATATATATATATATATATATATATATATATATATATATATATATATATTACTCCCCATGCATATCCAGGGGAGAGCTCGGGCGCTGGTACACCAAGGACAGGGCACCAATCCATCGCTGGGCACCCACTCACTCACACAAACACACTCAATATGGAGCAATTTGGAGAACTCAATTGACTTGATCCATGTTTTTTTGGACTGTGGGAGGAAACCTGAGGAAACCCACACGGACATGAGGAGTACATGGACACTCCACCAAGATGGGGATATATAAATGCATATCTATATATCTATCTATCTATCTATCTATCTATCTATCTATCTATCTATCTATCTATCTATCTATCTATATATATATATATATATATATATATATATATACATATATATGTATATATATGTATATATATATATACATATATATTCTTGCTTAAATCTTCCTGATGAAGAATGTGAGAATGAAGACAGCATTCATGTTCCTGCCAAATACAGTTTATGCCTGATCTATGAGTTAATTTGCAAGCACTGTTTGTGATACATCCTCCACGTTCTTCTTTGTTGGTGTAACTATCTCGTGCTTTGGAAAATAATGTAATAATGCATATAATTTGTCTTTTTGTTCTAATTAATCAAGCATCTTATTTAGTTTGCTTTCAGAAAAGTGTATATTATGCTGTTGGTTTGCCATGCTACTGAATAATGAATTCAGGTTAAAAGTGCACTCATTGATAAGCTTGCTTGGTAAGTGATTGGTCAAAAATTGGTTGTTTCCCGCTTTTTGTAACAGTAGCCTAATTTAAATATGATTATTTAGTGTTTATATAGTTTTAAAAAATATATTTTCTAAATTATTTGTTTATTTTTTGTCTGTGATTCAGTTTTCGACTGACGGTGCCTTTTCAGGGGCGGAGTCTGCAAAGAACGACTTAAAAGTCTCTCTTAGTCTAAGAGACTTAAAAAGGCTTTTGGGAAAACGCTGTAAAATTCGCGTTCTTGAAGTTGTTCTTTCGCTAAGAACGTTCGCTTTGGGGACATCCAGCCCTGATCATTATGCTATCCTGCATCCCCAACTCCATCCCACCCCCTTTTTTTACATCAGGTGTTTGTGAAAAAGATGTGTTTTCATTTGTTTCTTAAAGATGCCAAGTGACTCCGCCTTACGGAGAGAGTTGAAAATTTGAGAGTTGGAAAATTGTTCCACCATTTTTCAGTGGTGAATGCTACAGAGTCAGAATTAGCACCACGGTTAGGTGGAATCACCAGTCGACATTCAACACTAAAGCGAAGTAAATGAGTTGGAGTGTATTTTAAAATATTTTGTAAAATATAGAGTGGAGGTAAAAGGGGGCAGATTCAGAAATGTTCCTGTAGGCCAGAGTAAGTGTCTTGTACTGAATGCAAGCAGCTACAGAGAGCCAATTGAGATTGATTGATTGATTGATTGATTTATATACTATATATATATATATATATATATATATATATATATATATATATATATATATATATATATACATACATACACACACCTTATATTAATCCCACAATAGAGTAATTCAAAAAGTGAGAACGATCAGATATGATCAGATCTAATACATTGGAAAATGAAAGACAGGTGATAAAAAATAAAAAACAGCCCCAAACTATGATCCTAAAGGAGCACAGTTTGGGGACCGAAAAAAGCACCTAAAGCAAAGCACATATATAACTCTTAACGGCACTTAGGTCCAACATGCCAAACTGAGAGAATAAAGCCTTGGAGGCTCATAACAGGGAGTTTTTTCTTGCCACTGTCACCTCGGCTTGCTCTTTGATGGCTTAATTGATTTGTGACAATGTACTGTTGTAAAAAGCTCTGTATAAATAAATTACTTGAACTTGAACTTAGGCGTAAAGTGGTGGGAGGGGAGAGTCTGTGTGTTCAGTTTGCAGATGTCACAGCGACACAGTATTTGTCCTTGGAATAGTTATAGGTATCAGGACTCTGTAGCACAGGTTCTTCTGTGGGGATGTTTCGCTATCAACAACTCGCCCCTGAAGGCTATGTTCTGATAACACAGGACCAAAACAGAACTGTCTAGTTTCATTGTAATTTATAATTCTACATCGTAACCTTTTTTTTAAAACAGCAAATGGTGGTTTTACAGAGTTCATTTAGGTTCAGATATTCTTCAACATTATCTATAATGAGTGGGTTGTAATGAAAATCATTTTTAATCATTTAACCTAGGTCAAAACATTTGCTATTAATTATGCTTTTAAAGGCATAAGAGAGGTAACAGAGCATTTTTTTTGACTACTTGTTTGTATTATACACTTTTTGCAATAATGACTACTTGGCCCTGGGCCACAATGACTGTAAAGTTTGTATTTTTATTGTATTAAGTGTTAGTATTTATTCGTATAATTCTAAGAGTAATATAAATGTGTGTGTGTGTGTGTGTGTGTGTGTATGAGAGCAGAGTCTGAAACATAAGTAGTATTTATGGAAAGAGATGTTTATAATGATCTAAATAAAAGATCTGTGAGTTAACCCATAACCAATGTTAAAAGTCTATTATAGGGCTTTGTAGAATATTGATTACGTTGGATCACTGCCACACATACAGACACACAAACACACACACACACTCACACACACACACACACACACACACACACACACACACAAACACACACACTCAAACACACCACTGGGAGGGTTTTAAGTGAATTAGCCATCCCTAACCACTCAAAACAGCCAACACTGTTTTTTACTCAGAAGACAAGTCAGGGAGAAATCAGCAATCATAATCACTCAAGAAATTACATTTTCACAAAGATTTCTTTAGAACAGAGCATCTTATTTTAGTGCGAACATTTCTGACTCACAGGAAACAGTGAGCGTCAAAATATTTTGGTAAACGTCATTGTAATCAAAAAAGGTAATTATTTACATTATTTATATTCGCTTACATGGTTTATATGATGTAGTTTTTTTCTGTTAGCCAGTGTATATATGGAAAAAACACTTTAGTAGTATTAAGAATACATTAAATAAACCACAATATATATATATATATATATATATATATATATATATATATATATATATATATATATATATATCATTTGCTGCTTATACTTCATTATTCAAAACAGGGAATAAAGTACTGGTACTAATTTAGGGCAGATAAAATGAGATCAGACTTTTTGTAGCATGCACATGGTATTGCTTATATGGAAAAAATGTCAACAATGTAATTTATTCCAGAACTACTACAAAGATTTAGGCTACCAATTACTAACAGCATGCATGTATGACTGGCTACCTTTCATAATGCAATTACTCATCCATTTATTTAATTTGGCATTTTTTAAATTAAGTTTTCAAAACATGAATACCAATTTTACAAATATAAAAAGGGAAATTCCTTGTTTTTGAAGATTCATTTACGTGGTTCATTTTAAATATTTATATTTCTACACAGTTTATATATTTAATACTTTGTATTATTTAATGTGACCAGTGTGAAGTTTAATATATTTTAATCTATTTAAGCATTTACAAATGTTTAAAAATAATTAATTACAATTGGTATATAATAAATAAATATTATAAAACACTATTTACTACAGGGCAGCACGGTGGCTTAGTGGTTAGCACGTTCGACTCTCAGCGCTCAGCGCATGGATCAAGTCAATTGAGTTCTTTAAATTGCCCCATATAGAGTGTGTTTGTGTGAGTGAGTGGGTGCCCAGCGATGGATTGGCATCCTGTCCTGGGTGTATCTGCCCAGCGCCTGAAACGTTCCCTCCTGAATGGGCATGGGGAACCACCCTCCCCCCCGCGACCCTAATATAGGATAAAGTGGAAGATAATGAATGAATGAACTATTTACTACACTGTTCTTGTTTTGTTTCACCCGTGAAATGACACCCAATGGCTGTGGTGAGAGTTACAATTACCTGAATCTTGCCTTAAAAAACATCCCTTCCACACGCACTTGCTATGAAAGAAATTAAATAATTGAAAAAATATTAATTGATTAATGAAAAGGTTTGTATATACTATAATATTGCTGGTTTTTGCTTAACTACTGCCTTATGTTGTTCTCTCATTTGTAAGTCGCTTTGGATAAAATCACCTGCTAAATCACTAAATGTAATGTAACATAAATGTAGTGCATCAAATGTTTAAAAACAGCGCTGGTATTTGTATGACAGCGCTGTTGACCTGACAGAATAAAATAATAGTTATAATACTTTAATACAGAAAAAAAGAAAGGTTTAAAATGCTAATATTTTCAATCATCACTTAAATTCATGTATTGAGACTTTTCTTTATACCATAGGCAAAGCAATATAAACCATTAATATGATGAAATGTGCAAAACCATGTTGTTTTTTAAACATGTACAAAATACAGTTGATATTCTGCAAACCTTAAATTATTAAATAGTGTTTCCATTTCTTTATACATACATACTCAAAGCAAATAAATAAGAGGATAATGTGTTTTGCTTATTAATTACCCCCTTGCTTACATGAGCAAAGATTTTGGCATGTATAGTCAGCCTGTAATATGGTTCTGTGGGAGTGGCCTACAAATGTGTTTACAAAAAGTGTGTCAATTTGTTTATAAAATACTAAAACAAAACAAATCTATATTACAGATTTTGTCATCTGTGATATGTTAATTTCTTGTGCTTATTATTGTGAAGTTAAAGGTTTGTATTTTTTAAGACAGATCTAGCCCACAAACCAAGCACATTCCCACTAAAAATGATCTGCCCTTACTTCAGACAATGGTCTGCCCTTACTTCACCGTGCATCACAAATTAGCATATGTGATTGCTGCCATTCCTATTCCTATCCAAAATCAATTAGTCAATGCTGTTCAATGCTCACCCTTTTTTAATAGAACACATTATGCAGCACAATGTCATTTTATATTGATTCATTTAGTCAGGTGGTTATCAATAGTAACATTCATTACATGCTAAAAATCTGCATTAAGTTTTAATTACATTTTGGCATGTAAAGATGAGCCTTTAGACATGTATGCAGCCTTTCAATAAAGACAATTAAAACCCTGCAGCGTATCCAAATATATATATATATATAATGCAGGTTCAGGAAAGTGCATGAGAGAATATAGAACCTTTTCTAAATATTACTCGTAAAGCCGCTGGGTAAAAAGATAGGGAAAGGAAATGGTGGATGCAGCCTCTCCTCTCTTACCCCCCCTCCCCCCCCGCCCCCGCGCTTTTCTCCGTACCGGCTGAGGCCGACCTGAGTAACAGATTGCACTTGCTGACATCAGCAAGGCAGCGCAAGGCACAGCGCCTCCCGCCTGCCACCCGAACTGCTCACTCCAGTGCACACACTCGCACGCGCACCGACGCATGCACATACGCGCACACACGCACACGCGCGCTCGCTCGCACAAAGGTACAAGACAGCACACATACACACGCAGGAACCTTCACACGCCCACATACACCAACCAACAGGCAGTCCGTTATATATATATATATATATATATATATATATATATATATATATATATATATATATATATATATATATATATATATATATA
>JAFMOD010000265.1:279166-305008 GCA_019802435.1 Corydoras maculifer
GTGTCTGCGTGGGTTTCCTCCGGGTTCTCCGGTTTCCTCCCACAGTCCAAAAACATGGATCAAGTTAATTGAATTCTCAAAATTGCCCAATTTAGAGTGTGTATGTGTGAGTGAGTGTGTGCCCAGCGATGGATTGGCGCCCTGTCCTGGGTCTATCTGCCCAGCGCCCGAGACGTCCTCCCCTGGATGGGCATGGGGAACCCCACCGCGACCCTAATAGCGGATAAGCGGAAGATAATGAATGAATGAATATATATATATATATTATATATATATATATATATATATATATATATATATATATATATATATATATATATAAAATACAATGGGAAATTAAGCAAATCTATTTAAAAAAACGAGACAACTGCTTTTTGTTAGTCTTAGATGCAAATTCATTTAAACAACACAGATGAAGCCCACGAATGTTTAATGTTCGTGCTGAGCCTTTTCAGGACCAAGGATAAGTCCTGACAATTCCACTGCACTGTTATTATAACACACCCATGTTTAAAATCAATGCTATTTTCATCTAGGCGTGCTTTGGGGGATGGGCAGGGTGCCCCATGCCCATTTTGAACATATCGGGCACTGGGCAGATATACTCAAGACAGGGCATCAACCCATCCCCAGGCACACACTTACTTATACAGTCACTATATAAGGGGAATTTTAAGCTAAAAAATATAACATTGATTCCATGTTTTTGGACTTTAGGAGGAAACCAGGGAACCCAGAGAAAACCCATACAACAATGACAGAACATTAAAACTGGATTCCCAGTGTTTAGAGATGGATGTGTTCACCACAATTTTTATTCATGCATATATTTATTAATTATTTTCCGCTTTATCTTGTATTAGGTATGCTGAGGGGTCCCCCATGCCCATTCAGGGGAGAACGTTTTGGGTGCTGGGCACCCAGGACAGAGCACCAAGCAATCACTGGGCACAATCACTGACACAGACACTCACACAAACACACATTGCCTACATAGGGGCAATTTAGAGCATTAAAGTTACATTGAATACATGTTTTGGGACTGTGGGAGAAAACAGGAGAATACGGAGGAAACTCATGTGGTCACAGAGAGAACATGGAAACCAGGATCCCCAGTGCACAGAGGTGAACGTGCTAACCACTAAGCCTCTCCTTAATTTAGTAGATTTAGTAACACCTTCCCTACAGGGTAGAGCTTATTTGCTAATCTAAGTCAGTATATAAGGGCAATTTTAAGATGAAAATATATCATTATATGAAAATATGTCATTATAAAAAATATAGCTATCGTATTTAAAATGCTTCCCGCTAATGTATTGTCACAAAAAACAACAAAACAGGACTGTATTAATTATTTTTTAAGCATTCCACTATTTTAATATAGCTTTTTTGTTGTTGGAACTATGTATTTTAATGAAAATAATTATAGTTTGAATAACTTTTATAGGAAATTACAGAAAACTGCAATGCTGCAATGATTTTTAATATACTAACTGCTTAAGGCAGCTATGTTACCAACTCCATAAGGCACAGCATTAGGGAAAATGCCAGCAATGCAGCATGACCACAAACAGTAGTCTTGTGTCTTGGGCGTTCTATGTTCCAAAATTAGCTCCTCTCTCCCTTTTTATGTTCTGCAAAGACATAATTAACACATTGCAGGTGAGTAAATTACCTCCCTTGTTTCCTTGGTTCTGCCTACAATTCATAAACTGGGGTCCACACCACCACTGTCACACTCCCTCAGCACCAATTTCTGGATAGATTGTAGAGTGACCTACTTCATAGTGGTGAGCAGAAGCTACAAGTTACAACATATCTTTGCTTACAAAGACTGAGCTTTTTGTGGAATTTCCTAGTTACTACAGCATTTTTTTTTCACTTATCCTAATTCTGTCCAACATATTCTGAAGTGGGCAGCACGGTGGTTAGCACATTCACCTTAATCCCAACCTGGGATTCTAGTTTCTGAGTTTCTATGTTCTCCTCAAGTTAGCATGGGCTTATTCCAGGTTTTCTGGAGTTCTGCCCAGATGCAACATGACTGTGGATAAAGGCATATTTGGGTGAATTTGGTGTGGTTACAATTGACTGGCTTGCTTGGAGCCTGGACCTCGACCTTATCAAACACATATCAGATGAACTAGAACTACATGTTCTGGATAATTATTCATCATTTTCTAAAAACACTTTCCTCAGAAGTCTTCTCAGAAGAGTGAAAAGTGTTATGACCACAATGGTATCCAAATTTTTGTTTTCCATGTGTTTCCATTATAATACTATTTTATTTGTGTCATAAATGTATAGTATGTTGTGTCTGTGTTGGTGCTGTCCCAGTAGTACAGGGTAATCCTAAACTAGTGTGTATGTGAAAGGGTGTGGTGTGCGATGTGTGTGATGATCTGTGAAATTATCTTTTGCCCTTGCAAATAAAAAACCTTGGGAAAAAAGGGACTGGCGTTTTGAAGAGTGGCCCAAATTCATTAATCATATCCCAGAAGACAAGAGAAAATGCACAGAACACAAACATGTTTGTACACTACATCAGATCATTCTTGCAATAAAGTTCTCATCTGCATATTAGAACATTCCTCTTAACAGTCTTTGTTTTCATGACAATATAATTTAAAATGACAGCATAATGTCTATGTACATTACCACAAACATAAAGGCTTTATAACACAGAGTGGCTTAATGCTTTATGAATTATATATTTTAACTGTTTATCAACTTATTATAGAGGCCATCAACATTGTAGGGTGTGATAGATCAGTGGTCATGGTGTTGGACTATCTGAAAGTTGTGTGTTCAAATCCCAGGTTCACTTAACACTTGACCCTTAACTCTCATTGCTCCAGGGGTGCTGTATCAACCCTGTGTTCTGACACCAACCGATTTGGGGTTCTTGTAAATTGTTTGGATTATGTTTAAATAGTTTTTTGTAATAAAAAAATATGTTTGATTGATTTTATAAGTAGTCATACCAATTTATAAAATCGTATAAGCTCTCTATACAGACATAAATGATTACTTTATAAAACTTTATGAATGCACTTATAATGCATTATGAATACTGGATTAATAAAATGTGTTACACCTTTGATTTGCTAAATAGTTTTTGCAATTATGATCCGATTCCATGTACAGTAATTTTCCGAACACTATGCTGATTTCAGTGTCAAGAGATCTGGAAAAAAAATTAATAAACAAATAAAATGAAATAAAAAATACGTGTGAGTGGACATGCATGATCAACACTCTCTCCACAAAAAAAGCTAAATGCGAAGAACAATGAAGGGAACATAATACTCACAGATTAATGAATTTAAAGCAGAAACTTCACTACACTGAACTGAAGAATCAATAATCAAACAAAAAGGAACAAAAGGACACATAATTAAATTAAAGAAAAACATAAGCACACCTATGGTCTATATAAATATATAAACAAAACAGCAACGTATACTGTGTGAAGTATGGCAGTCGCCTGGTAATTCCACGTCACAATGGTGCTAATTCTCACTTCGTAGCGTTCTCCACTGCAAAATGGTGGAACAATCTTCCCAACTCTGTCCGCAAAGTTGGAGTCACTTGGCATCTTTAAGAAACTACTCAAACACATCTTTTTTACAAACACCTGATATAAAAGAGAGGGAGCTGGATGCAGGATAAGACAATCCTCAGGGTTGATAATTCTACAGTCTTATAATTTATTTTTTTAAAAGTTGTATAATTTTGTTTTTTCCATAACTACTGACTTGTCTTGTTCTCATTTCTAAGTCACTTTGGATAAAAGCGTCTCCTAAATGATTGAATGTAAATGTATGGCTGTTGCGGTGAGGTAGGTCCGGAAGTGGTCCAGAAATTTCTCACATGGTTTCATTTCAATACTTGTTCAAATCATCCAACATTTTAATCAAAATTAATGTTTGAAGAGAAAACAAAGACATAGTTGTATCGAAGAACTTCATTTCTTATTTTCCTTTTTTGCATTACTCAGCCTACACAAATAACATGCTTATTACATTTACATGTATTAATACTGTTGTTATGTTTTAATATTTATCTCATCTCATTATATTCTACTCAATCCTATACTAGGGACTCGGAGCATGAGGGAGTTCCCCATGCCCATCCAGGGGGGGACATTTTGGGCACTGGGTAGATACACCCAGGACAAGTCACCAATCCATCGCTGGGAACACACTCACTTACATAGACTATACAGTATAGGGGCAATTTAGAGCAGCCAACTCAATTAACCTCGAATCCACGTTTTAGGATTGTGGTAGGAAATCGGAGAAGCCAGAGAAATCTAGATCCCTAGAAAATAGAAACCCCAACTGGATCAAAATTGCACCAGAATCCCCAGTGCCAAGTGGCAGACGAGCTAACCAATAAGCGATAGTGCCATGTCAACTTGAACACGTTTTTTTTAGTGTAATTATGGTAATACATTGAATTTATAAAGCTTTAAGAGTCCAGCCATCCATTATCTTCCGCTTTATCCTATATTAGGGTCGCAAGGGGGTTCCCCATGCCCATCCATGGGAAAACATTTCAGACGCTGGACAAATACACCCAGGACAGGGTGCCAATCTATCACTGGGCACATACTAACTTACACAGACACACAAACTCTATATGGGGTAATTTGGAGAATTCAATTGACCTTAACCCATGTTTTTGGACTGTGGGAGGAAACTGGACAACCCGGAGGAAACCCATGCGGACACAGGGAGAACATGGAAACTCCACCCACATTGGGATTCGAACCAGGAATCCCTAGTGCTGAGAGGCGAACCACTAAGCCACCGCACCACCCGCTTTAAGAATCCTGCCATTAATTTAAGATATTTGTCACATTCACACATTCAATTAAAAATAAATATTTTCCTATATGTATGCTTAAGTTCATCATTCTTTGGAAGCTTTTAAGAAACTTTAATATTGCAGCGACTTAGTCATGCCCAAAAAGGCATGGTTTATCACAGGTTTATTAAAAGGTTCTTAAAAAAAGCAGTGGTCAAAATGCTCAGAATACATAGTAAGTAAAAATGTTTTATTGAGTTTTATTTACCTGTATTGCACATACCTGCACACACACACACACACACACACACACACACACACGTCACTGTCACTAAATACAGTGATTTGCACAATGAAAACTCCACACTACACAGTCTAAACAGGGTCCCATATAGGCCTACAGGCCATATATTTCCCATTACACTGCCACATAATCTACCTGTTCATGGATCAGAGGGTGTGCACTTAGTTTAAAATAACCTGTTAAAATAGTTCATAATAAGGCGTTGATATTTCTGCATAGAATTTTTATGTCAGTTATTTAAAAACTATGGGATGATAACCTCCCAAACTCTATATAGAAACCGGCATGAACACAAACACAACAGCTTGCTTTCAGAGAGCAAGCTTCATAGGCAAAAGAGACTAGAAAATATAATGGAACTAAGGTCACATAGTTAAGGGTCACAGATAAATGTGAGGCATGTAAAGGAAGCTGTGCACCTCAGCTTCTTGATCTAATGTGTGTTGAGCCTTGTCACACAGTTGGGGTTCAGTGTGGAATCACTCCAGGACTCCAGACCCTCTCCATCTTTGCTGATCCCCAACCCCCTCCCCTGACACATCATTAAAGCATGCCACACTAATCTTACAACAACAGAGCACAGCATGCACACTACAGTGGATGATAGGGAATAAAGGGAGAAAACTGAGTTACAGCACTTGAAGTTGCAGTCCTTTCCTAAGTTAACATTTTCCTGTGAAATTAATTTATTCTGGCTTGCAGTGAAGGATTTGCAAAACAATGTAATATATAAAAATACATAAAGCAGTTTAAAGTTAATAAACAAGTAATGAAAATGTTTTTTTATAGAAGTCAAACTAATAAAGCTAAATAAAAGACATGAGATCATATGCAGAATACACAATGAATTCACAACTTTAACTAATGTGCAATTAGTGTCAGTAAATAAAAGTGTTCAGTTATAAAAGTCCCATTGATCAAGGACGGTGCAAGCATGGTGTTATACGTGTAATGTGTATGGCTTGTTTTTTTGTTGCAGCAGTCACATGCCCGATAATGGATCATGTGTGGGGTGGGAGAGGAATGGCATGTGCCCTAAGGTAGTTATAAATTACTTTGGAATAGACTAATCAAAGTGGTGAGCATATCTGCCTCTCAGGGATCCAGGTTTGAGTTTCCATGTTCACGCGGTGTCCACAAGAGTTTTTTCCAGGTTCTCTGATTTCTTCCCACAGTCCAAAAACACGGATTCAAAGTGAATTGGCTGCTCTAAATTTTCTCTAAATCCCCCCTATATAATGTGTGCGTCTGCATGAGTGAGTGTGTGCTAGGTGATGGTTTGGCGCCCTGTCTTGGGTGTATCAGCCCAGCAACCGCAACGTTCCCCCTGGATGGTCGTAGATAATCCCTATATAATGGTCCCTAGATAATGAGATGAGAGGCTATACAATTTTAGACTTAATTGGCTGCTCTAAATTGCCCCATCAAAACTACCCCTATATAGTGTGTGTGTGTGTGTGTGTGTGTGTGTGTGTGTGTGTGTGTGTGAGTGAGTAAGTATGTGCCAGGTGATGGATTGGTGCCCAGTACTTGGTGCATCTGCCCAGCATTTAAAACATTGTCCCCTGGATGGGCATGGAAAACCCCCCTCTCTAGTATGGGATGAAACAGAAAGATAATGGGATGAGAGACTAAGCAACAAAAGCATATCTTTTTCGTTAAAATTAATTGGCCAAAAATGTTGTACTTTCGTAATCTTATAAATGAATTGACCAGCTAGAAGACTGAGCTAGTGGGAACTGAAAATTGTAAGAGAGCAATGTTCACACTCTCTCTCCCATAAGGTAAAATTACAGGTTACAGTACACTACTTCATTTTATAATAATAATAATAATAATAATAATAATAATAATAATAATACTTTTTATTATTATTATTATTATTATTATTATTATTATTATTATTATTATTATTATTATTATTATTATATTAGGCATGGGGAACCCCACCACGACCCTACTAGAGAATAGAGCGGGAGATAATGGAATGGATGGATTATAATTAATAATAATGTGATCTGAGCTTTCCATTTCTCCTCCTAATGTATATCAGATTTATATCCACTAAATGATGAATGTATTTAAAGTTCAAATACTTTTGTTGAAAGCTGAGCCATTTTTGCAGTAAGGTATTGAAAAGGTTAAACCACTCTTTATTTAAAAACTGCTTAGATTGCACAAAACCACAAAGCACAATGCATTTTCAGTGCAGGCTTATGTGTTCAAACAAAGCCATTTATTCCCTCACCTGTCTCTATTGCTGTTGTTTTCTTTCAGTTGTCCCTGCTGAACACATTTTCTTCATTCATTTACTGGGCAGATGTTTTTATATCTAGAGTATCTGGCTATAATGTTACCTGTATGGTATCACAAACCTAAATTATTTTGCACATGATAAAATAAATGATTTTACTTCTGCTTGTTAATTAGGTAAACACTGGATGAGCACGGCTCTGTTTCCAGAACATTCTCGAGGCCCGACATGTTGTGCGTCCTGAAATGCTTCACTGCTTTCCAGAGTTGTACAAAGTGATTATCTGAATTACTGTAGCATTTCTATCACTTACAACCAAGCCGGTCATTCTTTAATACACCTAAAAAAATGCCAGTTTGCCAATGTTATTACCCCAAATGGTCAGCCTGTCTTCATATAGAACCAGAAAAATATAGAAAAACCTGTAAATTAAAATCAGATGAATAAAATCCAGTTTGAGATCAGCAGTTACAAAACCAATCTATCTGACCACAACAATTACAACAGTTTCATCAGTTACACTGTTTTCAATCAATAAATTGCATTTTTGTACATTGTGATAGTTGATATAAACATTGCATAAGTCAAATGCTAGGCATATTTGCATGATTTTTGCAGTGCACTGCTGCTACATGATAAGTGGCATGAATAAAGAAATAAGTGGTAAAAGAATAAAGGGAGCTTATTAAAAAAGTATAAACTGTTTCATTTGGTTGCTGATTTAAGTAAAATGACCCAATGTAACAGGTGCCAAGGGCACCTGTTTTTCTGTTTCTGTTCGTCTGTGTTATCCTAGATTTGAGTTAATTAACTGTCATTCCGGGTTGTTTTAGTTAATTAGCTCTTCTGTTTCATTGGTTTGTTTGGTGCACGTGGTCGGATGTCTTTGTGTATTTATTTCCTGTGTTCCCTGTCCTCCGTGCACGTCGTAGGTTTTTGTTCACTCGTTGTTTGTACCTGTTGTGTTTGGTGTCCCTACACCTGGAAATAAAAATCTGTGTTTCTGCTACCTGCGTGCCTGGCTCTCTTCCGCGTGTTAAAGCGCTGCGGCTCTGCGCCTCATCTGCGCTGCCGCTTTTAGTCCAAGGTAGGCAACTGTATCACCCAATATCACATAGCAATAAAAGGTAAATGTATGTGAACCTTTGATTTCTAATTTTACAAATAATTCTCAAATTTATCTATTGCAAATGCTTTTTTAATTAAATGAATTTTTATTTAAATATAAAAATACTTTTTTTATATGTGGCAAGACATAGACCCAACTGCATGAGATAACTGAAATGTCTAAATATCTATTTAAAGGGGATTTCAACTGTTTTTAGACAGATCTCAATTAAATTACTTTACTTTCTTTTTGCTTACAATTACAGCGGTCAAATGTTTACACACACTACAGCAGAGATTTCGGGGCTGTCGCTAGGCAACAGTGAGTTACAGCAACTTCCAAAATTTTTCTATTGGGTTTAGGTCTGGAAACTGACTAGACCACTTCAGAACCTTGAAATGCTTCTTAGCTACCCATGTTGTGTGTTTAATGTCATTGTCATGCTTCAAGAGTCACAAACCATCTTCAATGCTCTTAGTTAGGAAAGGAGGTTGGTTGGTCTCATCTGGCCACTTGATCTTCTTTCATGCCTTTTCTGGATCATCCAACTGCTGGCATGAGCAGGGGGACCCTGCATGCCATGCAGGATCTTAACACATGACGGCGTAGTGTGTAACTAACGGTCATATTTGAGACCGTGTCCCATTTCTTTTCAGGTCATGGACCAGGTCCTCCCATGTAGTTCTGGGCTGATTCCTAACCTTTCTTAGAATCAGAATCAGAATCTTTAACTCACAAGTTGAGTTCTTGTCATCCTGTGTTTCTTCCATTTTATAGTAATTGTGCCAACAATTGTTTCCTTCTTACCAAGCTTGCCCATTATTCTGTAGCTTAACCCATCCTTGTGGAGGTCTATAATTTAGTCCTCGGTTTCCTTTATATATACAATTTTTTAAAGACAAGGGGGGGGGGGGGGGGGGGGGGGGGGGGGGGGGGGGGGGGGGGGGGGGGGGGGGGGGGGGGGGGGGGGGGGGGGGGGGGGGGGGGGGGGGGGGGGGGGGGGGCGCCAATCCATCGCTGGGCACACACTCACTCACACATACACACTCTAAATTGGGCAATTTTGAGAATTCAATTAACTTAATCCATGTTTTTGGACTGTGGGAAGAAACCGGAGAACCCGGAGGAAACCCACGCAGACACGGGGAGAACATGGAAACTCCACCCAGATGGGGATTCGAACCGGGAATCCCTAGCGCTGAGAGGCGAATGTGCTAACCACTAAGCCACCGTGCCGCCCAAAGACAAAATTATTCCGCATATTTATTATTAAATGTAATCTGTAGAATATCATTTATAAACACACACTCATCATCAGGAGCAAAAGAGGCACAAGGCACAAGAGGGTTGAGAGACTTAATGATATATTTAATAGGTTTGGCATGTATCTGGAAATTTTTGATCAACTGAGTAATTCTTCAAAGCATAGAGTGATAACGCAACATACAGAAAGTATACAAGCCAAAATGTGTTACCAGTGAATACCACTAGAAGTAAACCTGGACTGCTTTTAGGCACTTTCTTTATCTATCTATAGTGTAACTGTAGTGCAAGCCCGGAGTGTTAGCTAGATATATGGCACTTTCACTAGCGTCTTCCATCGTGTCAGCACTCAGCATGCTGTTAGCTGTAAATCTTTCTGAGTTGCAGGCTACCTAATGCCCTTGTACTGCTATAAACAGTCTTGTCTGGCTGTTACAATTAGGGACGATTACAGTCATCACAGCCAATAAGCTTAATTGATGAGGAAAAGCAGTCGATGTGGAGCAAGTGGTTCAGGCTCTCTGTTCACTAAGGATTTAAGTGAAACCCCTGTCACTCAGTACCTTAAAGAATACTGTGCTCACAAACACAACTGGAAAATGATAGCTTCTCCTATCTTAAAACATAATGTGTCACTTTTATTGAAGCTTCATTTAATAGACAGTACAAAGGACATATTTAAAAAAAATAAATAAAAAATTGGTTTTACCGACTAACTGACCAATTTTGTTAAATTAATTTATTCATTCATCTTCTTCTGCTTGATTCTATAATAGGGACCAGGGTCACAGGTGGGTTCCCCATGCCCATCCAGGGTAGCACGCCTATATCTATCTATATCTATACACACACAATATACACACAATTTAAAGTATACAAAATTGTTGGTACCCCTCAGTTAATGAAAGAAAAACACACAAAGATCACAGAAATACACTGAATCTGAGAAAAGTAATAATAAATAAAAATTCTATCAAAATAAACAAATGAAAATCCTACATTGAATTTAAACCATGCTTCAACTGAATTATTTATTATTAAAAAGTAGTAATTAAACAAGACTGTGCTGTTTGGTGACATGGTGTGTACCACACTCAACATGGACCAGAAGAAGAGATCAAAAATATCAAAAAAAACAAACACTGTCCCTACTGTGAAACATGGAGGTTATGTTCTGGGGCTGATTTGTTGCATCTGGCATAGGGGGTCTCGAATCTGTGCAGGGTACAATGAAATCTCAAAACTATCAAGGGATTCTAAAGAGAAATTTTCTGCCCAGTGTCAGAAAGCTTGGTCTTAGTACCAGGTCATGGGTTTTGTAACAGGATAACGACCACAAACATCTAAAAACACACAAGACTTAAAAACACAAGGCTAAAAGGAGAACATTGGACCATTCTGAAGAGGCTTTCTATGAGCCCTAACCTATTGAGCATATTTAGAAGGAGCTAAAACAGACGTGCTAACCTCTAAGTGGTTTCTCATTAAATGCTTCCTAGGGACTCACTAAAGTCATTCACGTTTCATTCCATAGGAGTTGTTTTGCTACTGATTACCTATATCGATTAAAAATATTATGAAGGATATCCATATTTGCTTACAATGAGTGAGCTTTTAATAATATAAGTAGCGAATTATGATTAAAAAAAATAGCAAGAATAAAAAAAACCAATAAAACAATGATGAAGGAAACCTAAAACCAAAACTCAAGCAGGAGCACAAATTTCTTGGTATTGTTATTGCAGTATATAGCAGTTGCATTAACCGTTGGTTTTGTGGCATCTTGTGGCAACCTTTGTTTATGGGATTATCGAGGTTGTGGCAACCATTGTTTTTATCATGCATCAGCAATATGTATATGCTCAGACACAAAAAAGGCTGAGGACAGGCATTGCCAGACACAAATAATGATTTTATTTTAAAAAAGTCCAGCATTTGGCTGGCCAGTAGAACCACAAATATGAACTACATACCAAAAACACTTTTTAGTGTTGTAGCACAGGCATAGCGTTCCACAGCCGAGTGTTTCTTTCACGCTGTGTAACTTTCATTCTCACTCTCCTTGCTAAAAGCTCCTCTCTCTTCATTTAACTCACAGACACAATTAACAGAACACATGGGAGCTGAGTCAAATACCTCTCTTGCTCCCTTGGCTCTGCCTCCCATTCATACACTTGTGTCTGTTCGACACCTCTCCGGTCACAGATAGATTCTCCAGTTATACAAAAGACATGATATTTATACACATATATTAACGTACAGTGTGTATGTGTGTGTGTGTGTGTGTGTGTATATATATATATATATATATATATATATATATATATATATATATATATATATATATATATATATAAATTCACTATAATCAAGAAGACATTGAGAGCATTAATTGCTTAACTGTACTGCATGCTTTGAGAGTTTGTTGTTTTGTTGTTCAATCTGTTAAAGATATGAGCATGTGTTTAAGTGTGGTTATCAGGAATAACCCAAAAGGGCTACAGGCAAACATGAATGGATAGCCAAAATTTTTGTGGTTATGACATTAAAACTGTAGTTATCAATGTCTTTCAATGTCTTTTGCTTAATCCTGTAATAGAGATTAGGGATGCAGAGTGGTTCCTCATGCTTATCCAGTGAAGCTTCAGAAGTTGGGCAGATACACCAAGGACAGGGTGCCAATCCATCGCTGGGCACACATCTACACAGACACACTATTGATCCATTAAATTGATTAAATCGATCCATTTGCCTACTGTGCTTACACACAGAGAAAAGCGTCCTTCATATTGTAACCACCCATGTAGTGAAACACCCGGGGGACAACTAGGGTTAAAAGCTTTGCCCGAGAACACTTTAGTCATAGCACAGGTACTAGGGGAAATTTAGAGCAGCCAATTCACATCAGAAACCAATTCACAAATGCATTTTTGACTGTCTAAGGAAACCAGAGAACAGAGGAATCCCACATGGACAAGGCAACTCCACATGGATAGGGATTCCAACCTAAGCGCTGAGAGACGGGTGATGAACGTGATGACTACTAAGATAGCGTGCCACTGTACAACTGTAATTGTTAGGGTACACCTGTTTACGATTCTATGAGAC
Organism: Corydoras maculifer; assembly: GCA_019802435.1. Classification (NCBI taxonomy): domain Eukaryota; kingdom Metazoa; phylum Chordata; class Actinopteri; order Siluriformes; family Callichthyidae; genus Corydoras; species Corydoras maculifer. The sequence goes on from JAFMOD010000265.1 coordinate 292,016, forward strand.
GCTGGTTGTGTTTGCACTTTTTACTTTTGGTTTTCTTTAGCAAGGCCATAAATCTTCTCATGCTTAACAAACTGTACGGCTTCCACCTGGTGGAACATTTGCGCAACTGCATTTACAAATGTACAAACTACTTCTGCAGGATTATGCCAATGTTACGACATTGATACGACAAATTGGTGAATATAAAGCAATCATTAGCCTAAGTTTACTCATTTTTTCTAATGAGAAGTGGTTAAATGCGACTTCTCTGATTCAGATCTTGAATTAATGATTCCCTCTGAGGTTAATGTTTAAAATTTTATTATTTAGTGATATATATATTAGTTTTATAATCCTATGCTTTATGATTATATAAGTATAGTCTATTATATTTATGAAATATAAATATAGTCCGCGATCCTAGTTTAATTTTCGAGGATTAATCGAAATATTATGAATAAAGGAATGTTTAGCTTGAGATATCTATGTGTATATACCACTTTCTTGATGGTACGAATTTGGAAAGCACTTCAAAAGCAATATGTATAGTGCACTATAGAACAAAATAACGCAATTTTAACTAATCGCGAATTGGCTTGTAGCCCACTCTGACTACAACTCCCATAAGTCGTAGCACTAAACATGGCGCTGCACGCGAAGAGAAGGAACGTGAACTTGAAACGGTTTTATTAAATTATCGTGTGTTTAAAAAACAATGCGACTCACAGTTCGACTGTGTGGTCAGTTGTACAGAGCAGTGCAGCAGAAACAGGTTGCGGGTTTAGAAGGTGGACCGTGCGGCTGGATGTGCGCTTCCTCTGCGGCTGCAATACAAACGGTGCAAGGCCACGTGCAGGTTGAGCGCGACTTCATCACGGAGGAAGAGGAACAGGCCCTGCTTTTAGAACTAGAACCTGGACTAAGGAAAAAAAGATACGAGTTCGACCACTGGGATGATGTATGCACCAGTCTGGATGAGTCAAACACAATGGAGTTAATAGCAGCACTGCAGGGTTTAGTTTAACGTCACTGAATGTTTACTGTGTTGGTGTTAATTGTCTGCACAGTTTAAAAAACGTTTTCGAAAATGCACAGTCACATGGGTAATGACTTTTCCAACTCTTCAGTAAGGAAAGTAACTATTGGCTGTACTGAAAGCTAGATGACCCCCCCCACCCCCAATTTACATAATAGTCTGTTTATTCGTTTATGCGTGTTTATTCTTTCCTAGTCCTCTACTAGGGTAATGTGAGGTTCCCCCATGCCCATACAGAGGTGAACGTATTTTGTGCTAGGCAGGTACACCCAGGACAGGCTGCCAATCTATTGCAGGAGACATAAGCGCACACTATATTGGGCAACTCAGACTATTATCTTTACCTTGTTCCCTGTTTTTGGACAGTGGAAGGAAAACGGAAACCCATGCGGACACAGAGAGTACATGGAAACTCCACCCAGATTGAGATTTGAACCTGGATCCCCAGCGCTGATAGGCGAACATTTTATCTTCAGCTTAATCCTCTATTAGGGTTGCAGAGGATTCTCCATCTCCATCCATTGGAGAACATTTAGGGTGGTGGACAATTACAAATACACCCAGGACCAGGTGCCAATCCATTGCTGGTCACACCCTCACTCACACATGCGCACAAACACATACAGGAGCAATTTAAAGCAGTCAATTGCCCTTTATATTTTTGGACTGTGGAAGAAAACTAGAAAACACGGAGAAAACCCACATGGACGTAGAATCTCCACCCAGGTTGGGATTCGAACCTGGATCCCCAGTTGCATGTTTAACATTGAACATGTTAGTCATTTAACATGCCTCTCAATTCAAACTAATGGATGATATAATAGTGTAAATGTAGTATTTTGTTACAATAAAGGAATGTACCAAAATTCCCTCATACAGTGGCTTATAAGTGAAAGCAAAATGAAACATTCAATCATTGATTATTTATATTTCAGTAAATTAAACAGTTATCATCCATTATATTAGTGCCATCACATATGACAAAGTCGTTCTCAGATGTGGTATAGAAGAGGTGCTTTATATGTGCTTGTGCATAAAGTTTTTCCTCATGATGTGCAGTAAGGAGAAGTAGGAGCACAAACAATAAGTTCATAGTAACTCAAACATTAAAGAATTAGTATGGAAGATAAACTGAGATTTTAAAATAAGCATTGTGTTAATGTCTAATGTGGTGATTCGTATGTCTATGGATCTTGGTGATGATTGAACTGTTACTTTAGTCATGTTATACTAGTGTTATTGTATCTTTTCATACACTTTCAACAGGCAATTCATGGGTACAGAGAGACTGAGCGTCTGCAGTGGGGACGCGTTTGTATTGGAGTGTTGGACCGGGTAAAGATGGTGGCATTTCCAAAAGGCAGTGCGCTACTTGGTCCTGTCCATGTTTTGGACCTAGACAAAACTGGCTACATCAAACCTCATGTCGACAGTGTGAAGGTCTGATTGCGGTGTCACATTTATTGTAGGGATTCATTTGTTAAATGGTCAACTATTGTGTGAATCAAATCTTTTTTTATGCTGTTTTTTTTCCAGTTTTGTGGAAGCACTATTGCTGGCCTAAGCCTTTTATCTGAAAGTGTAATGCGCTTGGTATCTGTGGAGAACACTGCAGATTGGGTGGACTTACTTTTGAGTCGGCGTTCTCTCTACATCATAAGGTACTCCTCTTCAGTTTTACTTTTAATTTCTTTGCTTTATTGATTTTGTTTATTGGTAATGTGCTATATTTGGTAATAAAGCTACTAAAGTTGCACGTGGTTTCCACATGCCCATCCAGGGAATAACAAAACAATAAGAGGGAGAACATTTTAGGTGCTGGGCAGATACACTCAGGACAGTGAGTGTTGATCTCTATATTGCTGGGCACACACACACTCTATGGGGCAATTTAGAGCATTCAGTTTACCTTGAATCCATGTTTTTGGACTGCCAACCGAAGAACCTAGAGGAAACACATGCAGACACAGCGAGAACATTAAAACTCCACTCCATCTGGATTGGAACCAGGACCCCTAGCGCTAAGTGTGTGCTGATCATTGAGCCACATTGCCGCCTTGCTACAAGAATTCTAGAGCTGGATATGGACTTCCCCATTTTAACCACCTTAGGTCTGTTAGACAAGAAGCTCTGTACCCAGGAACACAGTGAGGGGTTTAACCCTAGGCCCCTGAGTTTTTTCACCAGTCTAGATGGAACAATTGGCGTAAACGCTTAACTGTAGTCAACAAACAGCAGGCGAGCTGTTCCCTTTGCCATTGTCCAGGTGGGTTAGGATGTGTGGAGAACGCGGGCGATGGTACACCTATTGCTGCGATTATAAGTTGGTCTAGTGCTGAGGGCAAAGATAAGCTGATTAAGTCCTTGATGAGCATTTCAAAGCACCTCATAACTACAGATGTAAGAGCAACTGGATAGTAGTCATTTAGGCAGGCTGGGTGGTTGTTCTTGGAAACAGGAACAATGATTGAAATTTTCAGGCATTTCGGTACAAGAGTGTATTTGGGATAGATTTGAAATTGGTGGTAAATACAGGGGCTAGTTAATTTTCACTGTACCTTTTTAACTGCTACAAATTTCTATGTGACAAATGTGAATACCACAATACGTGAAATTTTGTTAGATTTGGTCTGAATTAAATGAGCCATGTGTGGGTCCCCTAACCTAAATGAATACATGAAAGTGAACATTTTGGTGACATAGTAGCTCTGTAAACAGCTCCGGTGCTGTTTGATTCCTGGAAAGGATGTCTTGATAACTTTTTGTGTGACGTTTCTGTTCACCCTGTGTCTGCATGTTTCTTCCAAAACTAGTCCCATATCCAACATACATAGTAAAGATACTTAATCATCCTTAGCTATGATCGCATTGTAATGAACTGGTAACCTGTATACATTCTCGATGATCATCATGACTGATTGCTAAGCTTGTGCTTGGTCTTTGCAGGGATGATGCAAGATTCAAATTTACCCATGAGATCCTGAGGGATGAGGAATCCAGTTTTGCTGGAAACAGGGTACCTCGACACAGACGCATCTCTGTTATTTGCCGAAATCTTCCTACCTACATATGACTGGCCTGTACAGCAAGCCTAGATTATAATGTTGATTCATTATTACAGAGTGTGTCTTATCAATTCATACTTAAGCATTAAATTAATTGTCACTTTTGTTGCCATATGAATTTTCATACATACATTTTACACATGACTGGGCAGAACTGCATTGGTGTGCACCATGAGTCTTAAATTATTTTATATTACTTCAATAATTTTTTTTTTTAATCTGTAACAAAGAAGTCCGATATTTAATTATATTATGACTAATGTGTGACTTGTTTTTTTGTTAAACAAGAAATGGTTTTAAGGAATAAGAAGGATTTTTATTAAATAGAGGAACGTGCAGTCTATTTGGTTATAAATTCCCAGCAGGGTTTCATTTGCATGGTCCTGCTTATGATCCCAATTACATTTTAATCAGCAGAGTACAAAATAATGAAGTGTCAAAATACTACCCTTTGAATTAAGTTAATCTTTGATTAACTTTGATTAAGTTAATCAACCGCCCATGAAGTACCAGACCTTTCCATTGTGCTACCGTTTAGAAAGGAGTAATGTGTGATGTGTGTTTCAAAAACTCACACATGTGTGATGTGTGTGTCAAAAACTCACTTATCATTTCCCAAAAATCAAATCACATTTTATTAACATTTATAATCAGATGAAAGTGAGCATTCAGACTGTATAACAGAACATTAACTACAGGTGTATACAATAAACAAGTGTGCATGTGTTAGAAGAAGAGCCCCCTCATGCGACGACCAATGCCTTGTCGATCGTACAGAACGTTGAACTTGTTGATGAACTGGTTCATACTGTTACAGGTTTTGGTAATTGTGCCCAGGTATGCCATCAGGCCCACGTCATTGCATTGCTGTGCACACATAGTTTTAAATTTAGATTATGTGTTATCAATAACCATTAAACACTGATATCCACAAAAACAGACAGTATCAAAACACATAACTTAAATTTAAACTAGTAGAAGGCAATGTACATGATATAAACCAGTGTAGTGAGTAAATGTGCCAGAAACTCACATCATAGAAATCAGTCTTGAATTTCAGCGTGCTCAGTACAGGCAGTCGATGACACAGAGCATTTGCTTCACGTAGAATCTCATGGTTAAAAGGAACTTCACCTAGCCATAAGAGGGTACACACATTACTCTGGAACAGTTAAATAATGTGTGCATTTGTGCGTGCACATGCAAGCGCCTTACCAGCTTCCACGGCCTTTACATACTCAAGGATCACCTTCACTCTACTGTGTAGCATCTTAATAGCACTGTGCTGAGCAATCAAGTGTTCTGCAACTAAAAGAAGGATTTGGGGACAAACTGAAATATTAGACACTGAAAATCATATTTCTATAAGGGGTTGCCACAATGGGAAGATCCACACATTAGATTAGTTTTATACTGGATTCCCCTCCTGACACAAACCTCCTATTTATCTGGGCTTGGGATCCGCATTACAAGTGCAAGGATAGTAAATGGCTCTAGCTATTCAGAATTTATGTATTTCCAATTTACCCATCATTTCTTTGACATGTGAAAGGGAACTGGAGATTATGGGGGGAAAAAAGCATGCAAACATGGAGAGATCATGCATACTCCACACAGAAAGCACCCATGTTCACCATGACACTTTCTTGCATTGAAGTGGTATCATCAGTAAGTGAATAAAGTATTTACAAAATAGCAACTGTGCCTTTTTCAAAAAGCGTCAGAAAACAAGAAAAAAAATACTAGATCTTCATCATTTAGATATTTTAAACAATGCAGTCACACTTCAATAAATGCCAAGAAACTGGATTAACAGTTCTTCTTTTAAACTAAAGGAAACTTGCTCTATACCTGTTGAATTTTCTCCTGTTCCTGTTGAGGTCATGCGGGCCACATGATCCACTCCAATCCGTTCAGCCTCCTCTGTTGCCAAAGTGTACGGTAGCTCAGCAAACAACATTGTTGCCTAGCAACAATACATCAATATAGTTGATAACAGACATATACAACTATTAATATCATTCCCATCTCTTCGTACTCACCTCTCCATTGATAATGTCAATCACTGACTCATATACACTCACAGGCAGCTGCAGCATACACGAGAGAGAATGAAAGTGAGTTACTAATGAAGGACGATCTAAAGTGTTGAAGAAAGTTACTTACATCTGTGTGTTTAGTCATGGGGTTCAGCTTCAGGAACAGTGGGCTCTCAATTATTTCACACACCTGTAAACATAGGTTTACACAGGCCTCATACATATTTCGTCTCTCTTCTACTGATGAAATGCTGCAAAGTGCTAAAACAGTTTGGTGTACAAAACTGAACCATTTACAAGTTTCTAAAAACATAACTTGCATTCTCGTATCCTATCATTTCCATCTACTGCAGCAACAGGCTGTAGATTTTTTTTAAACCTTTTAACAGATGCTACTGTGACCAGATCACATTCATACGCTTTATTTCACATTCCCCATGAACTTGGGAGCTCACATCCATTGAGCTCCCGGGAACGGGGAGAACCGTTTCAGGCACTGAGCAAATACACACAGGACATCCATCACTGGGCACACACTCACACACACACTGTATGGGGCAATTTAATTTACCTTGAATCCATGTTTTCGGAATGTGGGAGGAAACCGGAAAACCCAGAGGAAATCCATGCGGACAAGGGAAGAACATGGAAACCTTATCCAGATCGGAATTTGATCCTGGATACTCAGTGCTGAGAGGTGAACTATTTTTTTCAGTCTTTTAAAATAGTTCAAATGTGCACTCGGGCAGGAAAGTCATTAGGAACTTAAACTGAAGGGAAAACTAAATCAATCTCCAGCCACGCAAGCAAAGCTCAGATGAGCAGGCAACCTGCAGTACTGCTCTCCCTTCAGAGAACTGCTGTCACTGGTTTCAATGGTATTTTTTTAATATTCAAATGTTTGACTTTAATCTGAAATTTCCCAACACTATGTAGACAACTGCTAAAAAAATCTAAGCTGTATTCACCTGCTTATGGATGTGGATGTCTGATTGATCAGGAGGTCCCCCAGTAGTGTACCAGCCCAGAAACTCCATGTCCTTAAACACCTGCTTAACTAACACACAATCAGAAATTTAATAATTTTAAACAGTGTAAATTGAGTACATTTTAGTATTAAATAGGGTTAAACATTTATCATGATTATAAGAGCCAAACCTAAATAGCTAAGCTATACTTCACATTTTCATAAACTTTTAACTTAAATACGTGTATATCTCAAACTCCAAAAAGTTATTAGTAATTGAAGCAAATGACCATACTTAAATAGCAGACTTTCAACTTAAGTAGTAACAAAACCAAATTTACACTGGAACTAACAATGACATGCCTCAAATCAGTAGCATTTCAACTATGTCTAACTTGCAAAAAACCCAGCTGGTCCAGGTTAGCAAATGATTTGAGCTTTGACAAATCATTTTTTTTGAATGATTTGAATACTTTTAACCTGTTTCCAATTCAAGACAAAGCTTGCACAGAGTGAAAACAGTGTACAAATGTTCTGCGAGAGTGTTTGTGCGTGTGTGTGTGTGTGTGTGCATGTGTGTGCTCACACTGTTCCTCCTTAGTGTAGTAATATTCCTTGTCAATGTGAATTCGATCCTCCACTGTGTGAAAAAGCAGCTCAAATGAGTTCATCACCTCAATGTTCCGACCCTCCTGCTTTCCAATTAGCGCTCCAATTACTAAACAACAAAAGGAGAGAATTTTGCATTAAAAATATATATACGAAAAGTTAAATAATGGACAACACCCAGTGCTGCAGCAGTGGATTGCTCACCCTGTATAACTCGTCCCTCCTGTGATCTTAGTCTGATCCAATGATCTGAAATGTTGAGGATAACCAGAGGATGAAGCGCTACTGATACACTCCCCGTTACACCAGATGCCATTACACTGGGGCTCGCTGCAGAAAGACACACACAATCAGATAAACAGGACATTTATGACACAAGGTTGTCTGTACAAAAAAAAATACTTAAAGGGCAAATTTATAAACATAACTCATGATATGCATCCAATGCAGCTTTGTAATATGGTTTCAATCACATGTTAGTTATCGATGTACTTATCTGCTACAACTTAAACTGATCAATGTCCAGGTGTCACAGTGGTTAAGTGGTTAGCACGTTCACTCTCAGCACTGGGGATTCCAGGTTCAAGTCCCAAGCTGGGAGTTTCCAAGTTCTCCCTATGTCAGAGTGGGTTTCCTCCCACAGTCCAAAAACATGGAGTCAAGGTAAATTGAATGCTTTAGATTGCCCATGCCCATATAGAGCCTGTTTGTGTGCCCAGCGAAAGATTGGCACCCTGTCTTGGGTGTATCTGCCCAGCGCCCGAAACATTCTCCCCTGGATGGGCCCCACCTCCAAAACCCTAAGAAATGATTAAGCTGAAGATAATGAATGAATGAATGAACGATCAAAGTCCAGCTCGTTTTTTTTACTTAACGCACATTTTTATAATTTGCAAGTTTTCAAACAAACACAGTCATACAATGTAATAGTAAAACTGTATTTTCTTTTTTAATTAAAACCTTGTTCTAGACTGTTTCTTACGCTGCTGTCAAAATATTAGTTCCATTAACTGTTGTCAAAGTCGTCCACATTTCAATAAACCAATCAGGGCATGGATCTTCACCACAGCTGACTATTGTTATCCAATCAGATTTTCAGATTTACAAACGACAGCAAATCAGCACAGGCTTTTCCCGAAGCTGAGGCTTTGCGGCTCCTTGATAGTCTTGTGCCTTTTTGTAGTAAGCATATATGTAAGTTAGCATATTCCAATCAGCTGGTATCCTGCTTAAAACAACAAAGACACGCCAAGACAAACGAGTGCCGAAACATTCATGAAGGTAAGAATAACATACCGGCTGCGTCCACCTCCATCCCTCCGCCATTATTCGCCGCCATGTTTGCTGGCATTAGAAGCGCATGCGTCGCTGTTTGGAGAGTAGGGACTTCAAGCAAGACAATGCGCATGTGCGGCGTCACAAGGCGCATTAAATCTGACCTCACGATGGCGCTATGTCAATGACGGGAGCCTACAGAAGCTTAACTTTTAATAAAAAAACATTTGAAAATTATTTCATTCTGTAAGGTTTTTATAATTGAATCAAGCAAAAAGGAATATGGCAAAGAAAAAATGATGAGTTGAAGAGTTCAGGGAACAGATAAAATGACTATGTGATGAATGAGCATGGGAAATTGTAGGAAGGTCCGGTTGCAGGGTGAGCGGGGAGATTTGAATAATAGGATAGTCAACAAGAACATGTCATAAATTCAGAAAGCAGGATGGGGGGGGGGGGTAGAGATGTTCTGGTGAATGCTCTTATGAGTAAAAAGCCTGTTGTATGGAGGGGCGTGCACAAGAAGAAGCAAGTCACGCCTTTCCCTATGTCCCGGACTTATATCGATGAAGAGCTCTCGTTGCTATCTTCCATATTTTTCATTGATATTTTACACGGTGGCTTAGTGGTTAGCACGTTCGCCTTTCAGCACTAGGGATTCCTGGTTCTAATCCCAATCGGGTGGAGTTTCCATGTTCTCACACACATGTGTCTGTGTGGGTTTCCTCCAGGTTCTCCAGTTTCCTCCCACAGTCCAAAAACATGGATCAAGTCAATTGAATTCTCCAAATTACCCCATATAAAGTGTGTTTGTGTGAGTGAGTGTGTGTGCCCAGCGATGGATTGGCGCCTTGTCCTGACGCCCGAGACGTTCCTCCCTGGATGGGCATGGGGAACCCCCCTGCGACTCTAATGGAGGATAAAGTGGAAGATAATGGATGGATGGATGTGGATTTTGGAACGAAACCGCCAACTTCTGACCATTTTTCATGAAACTTGAAACTGTGTAAATAGGGGCAATTTAAAGCAAAAAATTCACCTTCCATGTTTTGGGATAGTCCATGATTTTTGACTTTAGAAGAAAACCAGAGAACGGGGCGAACATGGAAACTCCACCCAGATCTGTATTTGAACTTGGATCCCTAGTGCTGAGAGGCAAATGTACTAACTAAAACAAATAAAATACAAACATGTGAAGGTTAAAAAAAACTTTATTATAATAAGCACACACAGAAGTCCATGTTTATTCCGCTTTGACTGCCTTTCCATCCACTAAAAAATTAAGAAAGACAGAGATGGTAAATGAGAGTTAAGGTTCTGTTACAGTAGTAGCACCACCAATAAAATAACAGGTGTTATCTACTTATCAGCAGGTAAACAAATAGTAACAAATCTGGTTTTCCTACATGAATGCAGTACCTAATTATGTACAAACTTGCTGTCTATTTCTTTAGATCTATGTACCATATCACAGTGGAGGGCCATGCATTTCACACTTAGGCCTTCAGTAAAGCTCCGTCTGATGCTGAAATAGGATTGGTTTAATGCTTTTATCAGAAAATTAACATCTGAAAGCGGGCGGCACAGCTTTGTGGCTCCCCATGTCCTCGTGGGTTTTCTCCAGGGTTTCCGGTCTACTTCCACAATCCAAGAACATGGAATCAAGGTATATTGAATGCTCGTAATTGCCCCATACAGTGTGTGTTTGTGTGAGTGTCTGTGTGAGTGAGTGTGACCAGCAATAGCCTGGCACTGTCCTGGGTGTATCTGCCAAGCACCCGAAATGTTCTCCCATGAATGGGCATGGGGACCATCTGTCTGTGATTCAGATATTTTTTAGGCCTTGAAGAGCCTGACATTCAGATGCACTTTGTATTTCTACAGTTACAGACTGTAGTCCTTTTGTTTCCACAGGTCCACCACAGCAGGCTATATTTAGTGATTTCTGTAAGTATAAATATTCTATAAGTAATGGTTTCTCAGTACTGCAGTAAACTTGCACTACACTGTAGAAATCACTACAGCTTCCAGCCCAACAGCTATTGCCACCAAACCAGTCTCCCTCTTGACAATGCTGTGGTCAGATGATGATGCCAAAGCATCACTTGAGTCACTTGAGTGACTAGCTCAGTTGTTACTCAGTAGATCTACTTTCATGGCTTCCTGTGGCAACAAAGTTTTACATGCTGGGAAAAATCAAAAAGAAATTTGTCCATGTGTCATAACAGCATGCTTGCCTATCAAACAGAGACAATAGCTATTGGGTTTTGTTCTGGGAAAGAAAGTCTTCTTCATCAAGCCCACACCAACTTTAAAATTAATTTCCAAGTGGTAAAGACTGTATATGGTCCAACAGTGAGTGAGAAATGTCGACTAAGAGGTGGTGTGGTTGAAGGTGAGAAATGGCAAGTATATGACCTGAATTTTCTTAAACCCTGAAATAGGTGGTACTGGTGTCCACAAAGACAAGCAGCAGCTATTGCTGCCTCCCCAAGAACCATAACTGAAAATAAAAAGCCACTTACTTATTTTTATCATAGGTTTAAAACCCACTATTTTGGACTAAAAATAAAGCAACAAATCCAGTCTAGTAAAGTTAACAATAAGAATGCCAGTGTGCTTTTATTATAGTGGCACTTTCTAGTGGAATACTGCTTAACACTTAAGTTTTTCTATTGCCTTTATTTTACACACTGATGTTCGGATGGGGGTTGCCCCGGGTAGTAGAATTAGCTCACACATTCACCTCAAACTACCAGTGTGGGAATGACAGTACAGCACTACTGAAAAATAATGCCTCATCATCAAGTTGATAGTCCTTATCCTTCAGTAGTATCTACAAGAGAAAGTCTTTACCCTTTGTTTAGAGTACACCTTTCCCATACCCATCCAGGGGAGAACGTTTCGGGCGCTGGGCAGATGCCCGGTGTTTCGAACTCTCCACCTGCGTTTGAGGACGGTACGACGCTGTGCATTTTTCCCGCACAGGTTTTACACCGTGTTGGCGTTCACAGTTGCCTCGGCGTGCGTGTCTCTCCGCGCAGCCGTGCCCTGTGAACGTTTTCAGGCGCGAGCGGCGTACGCAGTTTCCCCGCGTAGCCAATCTCCTGGGGAAGATGAACGGTTGCTGACACTGAGATATATATATATATATATGTAAAGCGGCACGGTGGCTTAGTGGTTAGCACGTTCGCCTCTCAGCGCTAGGGATTCCCGGTTCGAATCCCCATTTGGGTGGAGTTTCCATGTTCTCCCCGTGTCTGCGTGGGTTTCCTCCGGGTTTTCCGGTTTCCTCCCACAGTCCAAAAACATGGATCAAGTTAATAGAATTCTCAAAATTGCCCCGTTTAGAGTGTGTCTGTGTGAGTGAGTGTGTGCCCAGCGATGGATTGGTGCCCTGTCCTGGGTGTGTCTGCCCAGCGCCCGGGACGTTCTCCCCTGGATGGGCATGGGGAACCCCACCGCGACCCTAATAGAGGATAAGCGGGAGATAATGAATGAATGAATGAATGAATGAATGAATAAATAAATATATATATATATATATATATATATATATATATATATATATATATATATAGCGAAAGTGATAAAATAGGCAATAAGTGAAAAAAAGGGAGCTGTAGGTAATAAAGTGGCTAGTTATTAAATATACAATGCAGAGATGTATAAAAATAAAAATAGGTGTTTATTATGTGTGTCTCACCTGAATGTCTGGCTGCATTTGCATCTTTTATACTAAGTCTTGTTAGGGCCAACAGTCGTGAAAAGAAATTCTCCTCTTCTTTCTAAATACATATATATACACACACACACACACACACACACACACAAATTGAGACCCTCATTGGTCATACATTTAACATACTGCACATATACGTATGTGTATATATATGTTATATATGTGTGTGTGTGAACATGCTTACTTTGAGCTCCTCATTGAATGTTCGGATTAGGTGCTGCATGTCCATCCTTTCACATACATGGTCCTCTTCGAAGAATGAGAAAAACCGGCGTTTCTGC
>JAFMOD010000265.1:350916-393473 GCA_019802435.1 Corydoras maculifer
ATATATATATATATATATATATATATGTATACACAGTGCCTTGCAAAAGTATTCACCCCTTGTATTTTTCCCTATTTTACTACATTACAACCTGTATGTTTTTTTGTTTTGTTTTTTATCTGAATTGAATGTGATGCATCTGCACAGAATAGTCTACGTTTTAGAAGTAAAATGAGAAAAAAATATATGTGTATATAAAGAATATGAAAATAAAAAACTGAAAATTGGCATGTGCATATGTATTCACCCCCTTTGTTATGAAGACCCTAAAAAGTTCTGGTGCAACCAATTACCTTCATAAGTCACATGCTTAGTGAAATGAAGGCCACCTGTGTGCAATCTAAGTGTCACATGATCTGTCAGTATATACACACCTTTTCTGAAAGGCCCCAGAGGCTGCAACACCATTAAGCTAACCAAACAACACCATGAAGACCAAGGAGCTCTCCAAGCAAGTCAGGGATAAAGTTGTAGAGAAGTATAAGTCAGGGTTAGGTTATAAAAAATATCCAAATCTCTGATGATCCTCCGGAACACCATCAAATCCATCATCATCAAATGGAAAGAACATGGTACCACAACAAACCTGCTAAGAGAGGGCCGCCCACCAAAACTTTCAGCCCGGTCAAGGAGGGCATTAATCAGAGAGGCAGCACAGAAACCAAAGGTAACCCTGAAGGAGCTGCAGAGTTCCCAAGCAGAGACTCGATTATCTGTCCATATGACCACAATAAGCCGTACACTACATAGAGCTGGGCTTTATGGAAGAGTGGCCAGGAAAAAACCTTTACTTACAGGCAAAAAATAGGAAGGCTCGTTTTGAGTTTGCAAAAAGGCATGTGGGAGACTCCCAAACTGTATGGAGGAAGGTACTGTGGTCAGATGAGTCCAAAATTGAACTTTTTGGCCACCAAGCAAAACGCAATGTCTGGCGCAAACCCAACACATCTCATCACCCCAAGAACACCATTCCCACAGTGAAACATGGTGGTGGAAGCATCATGCTGTGGGGATGTATAGAGACTTATCCAAAGCAACTTGCAGTTGTATTTGCTGCAAAAGGTGGCTCTACAAAGTACTGACTTACGGGGGTGAATAGTTATGCACACTGATGTTTTCAGTTATTTTGTCCTATTTGTTGTTTGCTTCACAATAAGAAAAAAAATGTTAAATGTCGAAAGTTGAAAGTAGGCATGGTCTGTAAATTAAATGATGCAGACCCTCAAATATTCCCTTTGAATTCCAGGTTGTGAGGTAACAAAATGTGAAAAATGTAAAGGGGGTGAATACTTTCGCAAGGCACTGTGTATGTATGTATGTGTGTGTGTGTGTATATATATATATCTCGTACCCATCCCTTTTTGTTTGTTTCAAAATATAACAGATCTTTATCAGTCTTTTTGCCCTAACATTTACATTTACGTTTGGTCATTTAGCATATGCTTTTATCTAAAGCAACTTACAAATATGCCAACTTGGTTGGATTAATGACCTTTCTCAAGGATGTCAGTAACATCAGTCGACCTGGAGTTTGAGTTTTTCTTTGTGAAAATAAATATAGCAAGATTTTGACCAACACCCTAACCACTGAGCTACCACACCCACATGACTGAGCTACCACAGTCCTTGATGCTAAATACCCATAATATGATGTTAAACCACAGAGATAAAAAACACTGGGTGATGTGCAATGTGCACACAATTAAAATGTCCCGATTGAAAGTATGATTACATATGATTACAGGTGTTATGAACTTATGTATTTGCTCCATTTGCTCTGCAGGATCACTTGGAGGCAGTGCTTGATCTGGTCATAGCCAATCAGAGAGCCATGGTGAATGAGCGACATGCACAGCGACAGTTTTTGGTGCAAAGCTTACAAGATCTTCATGGTTCAGTGTGTGATGTTTTTAGTATTTTCTCTAAACACATCAATAACATGTTCACACAGATCCACAGGTACTCAGTCCTTTTTGTTTGTTTATTTTCGCTGTTGCCCTCTGTATTTGCCTCTTTGGTTGTGTCTGAATTTAATCTTTTATAACTATTTTAAAACCAAAAATTCTGTGTACCCACATTGAGCTTACTGCAACTGACCACTGAACAACTATCCATTGAGATTTTTTTTTTTGTGTAATTAAGAGAGACAAGTTGAAGCACTGAACAAAATGTTAGTATAATATAAACATTATGTAAATAAATAAATTAGATAGTATACTTTTATTGATCCCAAGGGATTTTCAACAGGCTGTAGTAGGCACATACTAATAATATATAACAGAAATAACACTCAATACCACAGTGTCAACATTTGTCTAGTTGTGGAGGTAATCTAAAGTGATCATGGTGCAAAAAACAGTTAAAAAAAAAACTATTCATTTGTCCTTTCAGCACAACTGGAAAAAGGACCCCAGCCTTTTCAAAAGTATACCCGGGCTCTCGCCTTTTTCTGTACTGGATGTCAGTGTTGGCTGACCAGTTAAACCTATTTTACAGATGCATAATAACAGAAATAAATAATTGATCAATAAACTTTTAAACAATTTGCAAAAACATTTAACCAAAGCATTTAGAATGGATGTTAATAGGACCCTTTGCATCAACGTAACGTCGGTTTTTGGTACAACTAGAGATATGATGTCTTTTTGGTGTGTTCAAATGGCCGGAAGTGTGTTTAATATAGTTTTTAAAAACTAGGTTTTTCTAGTATAGAGCTAATTTACATTATTACACAGACCATTTGTGAGGTTTATGTACGTTAATTGATCCATACACATGCTGCTATGTTGTAGTTATGTCTAATAATGTTGAAAGTGAAATCTGGGCTTTTGAGCTTTTCTTTGACCCTTTAGGATTAAATACAAATTTTTGCTGGCATCATGACTTAACTTATTAAGCATCACACAAAGAAACAATTCATCAAGAATACTAAGATGTGGAAATAAAAATACAAGAAAATATAGGTCACCATAACTAAAATGCTTTTAAAAATATTTTAATATGGGGTGAACATGATCAATAAATAATAATAATAATAATACATTGTATTTATATGGCGCTTTTAGGGACCTCTAAGACGCTTTACCAACACAGAAAAAGCATTATATCATTAAACCACACAAGACATATTAAACATTAACACAGTTGTACAATAAGAGAAGCTAAATTAAAAAGCAGAAACAGAAATAAAATATCAAATTAAATTAAATTAGAGGTTAAAAGCAATCCGAAACTGATGGGTTTTAAGAAATGATTTAAAATTAGACAGGTCGGAGGTGTCACGTAAAGTGAGCGTTCCATAGTGAGGGGGCAGCAACAGAAATGGCTCCATCACCTCAGGTTTGATGCTTGGTTCTGTTGCTAAGTGACAGAAGATTAGCATTAGAAGACCGCAAGGTACGTGTTGGAGTGTGAAGATGCAAGAGGTCAGTGAGATATGAGGGGGTCTGATTAGGTCTTGTGAGCAAGTAAGATAATTTTATACTGAATGCATTGGGGAACAGGAAGCCAGTGGATTTCTTGCAGGACAGGTGTAATGTGATCACGAGAAGGAGTGTGAGTTAAAAGACATGCAGCTGAGTTCTAAATATACTGAAGTTTTTTTTTAAGACCTTTTTGGAGATACCATACAAAATGCTATTGCAGTAGTCAATTCTTGATGTGAGGGATGCATGGATGAGAGTTTCAGCAGCAGAGAAAGTGAGTGAATGACGGAGACATGCATTATTTTTTAAGTGAAAAAAAGCAAAAGCTTCTGAATTTATGTAGTTCCCTGAGAACTACGACCCCAGTGGGTTGTTTCTCTTAAATTCGTTAAACCTGTCTGGTTCAAAAGTAAGTGTTTTATTTTATTTCATACAGAAATCATATCAGATCACTCTTTCTTTTTTGATCATTCTCTCTTTTTCTTTATGTGTCTAAATCTCTGTCAAGACCATGTGAAAAAATTGATTTATGAATGTGTTTGATAAATTGGATGTATTAGCTCTTATGTGTTGATCGTTTAATATTGTTTATTAATTAATGGTATGGATTGGTGTCTCATTAATCATTTATTCATTGTTCTGTCTTTTTTGTCCTTAATGTATTGTTGTGTAGGGAGGGTTTGTTGTCTGAAAAGCAGTGTATGGAGCAGTTGGAGAATACTCAGTCAGACGTGCTGCGTGTGAAAAACACTTTAGAGAAACTGCTGCGTCAAGAGCGCAGTTCCATCCATTCTGTCATCATTAAAACGAGACGAGAGCGGATAGCTGATATGGTAACAATTACTGTTAAAAGCTTTCACTATACTAGAACTTTACATAGTCAAACCCATCCATCCATCCATTATCTTCCGCTTGTCCGGGGTTCGGGTCGCGGGGGCAGCAACCGAAGTAGGGAGACCCAGACCTCCCTCGCCCCAGCCACCTCCACCAGCTCGACTGGGGGAACCCCGAGGCGTTCCCAGATCAGCTGAGAGATAATCCCTCCAGCGTGTCCTGGGTCTTCCCCGGGACCTCCTTCCAGCCGGACTTGCCTGGAACACCTCCCTAGGAAGGCGTAGTCAAACCCTGTTGCTATTTTCTACAGTTATATTCTATTGTATACAGTGTCAATCAAAAAGTTGGCATTTCCTCTTCTTGCTTCATTGTCTATATTCTTCACTCACCATATACAATTATAGACTGTCATTGTTTTTTTTTTTTTTTTTTTTTTTTTTTTGGGGGGGGTTGTCCCCTAATTTGGGTGGTGTATTGTTTATTGTCAGTTCTGCAGTGACAGTGACAAAAAAGGTATTAGGGTGCAGGTTAGGATAATGATCAGGTTTTAAAATTCTACAGTGTAGCTGGTCTTTCCCTAACTACTGACTTGTGGTATTCTCGTTTGTTAATCAATTTGAATAAAAGTGTAATGATTAAATGTAAATGCAGTGACATTGATGTGGTAAATGGGTTTCAGTGCAGCAGTGCTGCTGTAGATTCATTAAAATACCTCAATGACACTGCTGGTATAGGAATAATGCACCAATAATTCCTGCTCTGTGGTGCTACTATTGGGATCCTGACCATTTAGATGACAGAGTAAAGGGGATTAACAGTATGTACTGTAGTCCACGAACTGATGGACTACAGTCAGTAATTGTTCCAACTTTACAGTAAGTGGAACTGATAACATGGACAAGTGAAGCAAAAAATTAGGTTTGTCCAAACGTTTGACTGGTACTGTATGTGTCTGTCCAGCTGTGTGACCAGAGGCATGAGCAGGAGCAGCTGATGTGTGTGAATGTGAGTACTGAAGAGCAATTGGATGAGTATTTGCAGAATTGGCAGATGTTGCTCTGTGCACACAGCACCAACCTGTCAGAACTCATCACGTACCTGGATCAGGAGGCAGCCACACAGATACAAAAGGTACATACCTATATAACTAATATAATGTTACACATTGCATAAATATTCTTCATTTGAAAACATACACAACAGCACTTGTCATATAATGTTTTTTTGTGTTTAAAGGTGTTAATAAATGTGCGTCATGAGGCTGTAGCTGAGTTGAGACAACTGGAGTGTACACTGTGTGAGTCACTGCAGGAGGCAGGAGTCCCACAAAAACATCTTGTTCAGAAAGGTCCTGTGGTAGTAAGAACTCTTGCTGAAGCGGAAGCAAAACATGCAGTTCGGGAGAAGGAGGCGGCAAAGGTTCTTCTTGTGACGCGCAGCCAAATTCAGCATGCCAGAAAGCTGGAACTTCAGCAGCAAAGTGAACTAAGAGAAAGAATATGTACTTACAGCAGGTAGGGATTTTCAGTTTTGATTCGGTTGTATTTTTGAAATTTTTAAATCTTTATATTAATTGTAAGTAGAGTGACTAAAATCTGCCGTTGAACAGAAATGTTACAGACTATTCACAAAAGTTCAAGTTTATTTATGTATATAGCGCTTTTTACAATAGTATATAGTCTTAAAATGTTGTTTAAGCTTAAACTGCCAAAGAGCAGTGGCAGTGGTAAGGAAAAACACCCTGGTGATGTGGGTTTATAGGGAAGAAACCTTTTGAGGACCGAGACTCAGATCAATAAAAAAAAAACCTCTAAATGTGTGCAAAGGAAAATGAGGTAGAACCTTATAAGGAATAAGTAAATGATATTTCCTTAATAAGAGGGCTTTTTGAAATGGCAACATTTCAGCATAACTCTCTCTAATAATGGTGAGGTGGATTAGGAGGTGAAATGCCAGCACAGTCTGATCCCAGATTTTTTTTTTTCTTTAACAGGAAATAATTTGAAATCTGCCTTTTTATTTTTTTAATGCAGCCCTAAACTCACTCATTGAATAAACATAATTAAGTTCAGCTGAGGATGACATGTTGGTTAGCACATTCACCTCTTACCTCTAGGGATTTCATGGGGTACATAATTTCCATATGTTTGTGTATAATTGATCCCAATACATGGCAAATAGAAGTGGTTACAGTATTGACCCATAGTTTTCTTTCACAAGGTCAGAACTGATAGGATTTAAATCACTGGACAACAGTTAGTGATAAAATGATCCATTTTGCCTACAGTGCTTACACACAAAAGAATTTGTCATCCACATTTAACCCATCAATGCAATGAAAAACACACTAAGTGAAGTGAGCAAACATGCTTTACTCAAGTGCACAGACATAGTATTTGGGTTGGGACCAGGAATTGAACTTGGGACCAGGAATTGAACTGGGGACACACGCTGGGGACCAGTATTTTATCCAATTGCTTTTGTTACCTTAAACATTGACTAACTAAGACATGAGAGGGTGTTCATTACAGTGATTATAAAAATAACGGAACAAAAATAGAGATCCAGACTGACAGATGTATGTTAAGGAAAAACAATAATATCAATAAAGCACTAGAGAGTAAATTATTTAGATTCGCAGTGGATGGTTAAAAATGGCTTTCGTAATTTGTGTAATGTGTGTGTGCATGTATGTGTCTTTTTAGGAATGTGTGTGGTGCTCAAAATGCCTTGTCTGAAAGGGATTTTCTGCAGGTGAAGTTAGAATGTGTGAAGTCTAGCTGTCACCTGGATCACAGCTTGGTACCTCCACAATCAGTGGATTCTCAGGTCATTCAGATCCCTGAATGCTCATCTGGCCCTACATATGAACTCACTTCAGTAAATACTCATGCAAACATTGTTCATGTACAAGTGAGGAAATTGCCTAGTTTTTTAATGAGTTTAATGTTTGTGATTTTCAACTATACCTGCATTTTTCTTACATAGGTGTGCGTTAAAGAGTGCGAGGCCCATATAAATGAGTTTCAAAAGAGGGTTGCGACGTGCATTGCATCACTTCAGTGGGAGAAAGCAGAAAGGAGAAACCGTGTTCTGGATACATACTCTGCTTTGCTCACTTTACAGGCATTGCTGTTACAGAGCTTACAACACAGACCTGCACCTGCAGGAGATGAACTTTTGCACACCATACACACACACAGTCTGGTAAATATACAAGCTGCACATGCTCTAATACATATGTGTACAAGGCATACACACATTGCCTAGTGAGAACATATATTAGAAATTAGGGGTGGAACGCTTCAGTTCACATCATGGTATGGACCTTACGATTCATTACAAATTCAGTACAGGGGGTTTAGATTTTTTATTGCCTTTTATTAAATAGTCTACCACTACAGCATATGGAGCATATCGTGTGTTGTTTTCTCATATATCTTATTCAAAGTTTTCACTGTATTTTGGCATTTTGCAATATGCATGTTGTTAAATTACGTTTAATAGTATATTAAACATTTATTAGCATGTTTCCAAAAACGCACCTTACGACTGCTACACAGTGCGCCAAACTCAGTGTCTATGTTTAATTTTCTTTTGGTGTGCAGGCATTGCAGGAGGTGGAGCTACAATTGCAGGCGGAGGAGTCACAGTGGGTAGATTCAATTAGTGAACATGGCTATGGTAAACTGTTGACTACTGACCTTGCTGCAAAATTGTTCCGGGTGGATACAAACTGCAGTATAACTGAGTGCCTGCACGAAGCACTCTGCAGAAAACAGAAGCTCACAAACACCCTATCAAAGAGGTAAATCCAACACAAAATAATTAGGAGTTAAATATATAGAAATAGAAATTAATATATTTTTGTTGTTTAGTGTTACATTAAATAAGAGGTTTTGAAATGGATAGGGTTATCATTTTTTTCTTTTTTTTACGTTTAAGTTTGCCATTGTGCCATGAGCTAGCAGATAAATAATAACACAAGTAATGTAAAAAGGACAATCCATACATACCTATACACCGTAGACATAAGTCCATAAATGTTACAGGAGCCTCCTTACCCACATCAACATACTAAAAGAGCTTTTTTCCTGAAGCTAAAACCATAATAGATTTATCAATCACTTTATTTGCATTACTTTAATAACACAATATACTATGCAAGAATCCTCATACCTGTGTATTTGCATAGGCTAATATTGCATTATTTCTACTTGCACAATGCAGACACTGTTTAGCTGCCATAATACATCGATCATTATTCTTAATTACTTACCCTGTACATATTGTGCATATACAGTGCCTTGCAAAAGTATTCACCCCCTTGGATTTTTTCCTATGTTACTACATTACAACCTGTATGTAATTTTTTTTTTAATCTGAATTGAATGTGATGCATCTGCACAGAATAGTCTACGTTTTAGAAGTGAAATAAGAAAAAATATATGTATATAAAGAATATGAAAATAAAAAACTGAAAATTGGCATGTGCATATGTATTCACCCCCTTTGTTATGAAGACCCTAAAAAGTTCTGGTGAAACCAATTACCTTCATAAGTCACATGCTTAGTGAAATGAAGGCCACCTGTGTGCAATCTAAGTGTCACATGATCTGTCAGTATATACACACCTTTTCTGAAAGGCCCCAGAGGCTGCAACACCATTTAGCTAACCAAACAACACCATGAAGACCAAGGAGCTCTCTAAGCAAGTCAGGGATCAAGTTGTAGAAAGTATAAGAAAGTATATAAGTATAAGAAAGGGTTAGGTTATAAAAAATATCCAAATCTCTGATGATCCCCCGGAGCACCATCAAATCCATCATCATCAAATGGAAAAAACATGGTACCACAACAAACCTGCCAAGAGAGGGCCGCCCACCAAAACTCTCAGCCCGGTCAAGGAGGGCATTAATCAGAGACGCAGCACAGAGACCAAAGGTAACCCTGAAGGAGCTGCAGAGTTCCCAAGCAGAGACTGGATTATCTGTCCATATGACCACAATAAGTCGTACACTCCATAGAGCTGGGCTTTATGGAAGAGTGGCCAGAAAAAAACCTTTAATTGCAGGCAAAAATAGGAAGGTTTGCAAAAAGGCATGTGGGAGACTCCCAAAACTGTATGGAGGAAGGTACTGTGGTCAGATGAGACCAAAATTGAACTTTTTGGCCACCAAGGAAAACGCTATGTCTGGCGCAAACCCAACACATCTCATCACCCCAAGGATCATCCCCAGTGACAGTGACCAGTGACATCCCAGTGACAGTGACCAGTGACACATGGTGGTGGAAGCATCATGCTGTGGGGATGTTTCTCAGCAGCAGGGACTGGCTCTACAAAGTACTGACTTACGGGGGTGAATAGTTATGCACACTGATGTTTTCAGTTATTTTGTCCTATTTGTTGTTTGCTTCACAATAAAAAAAAAATGTTAAATGCTGAAAGTTGTAGGCATGGTCTGTAAATTGAATGATTCAGACCCTCAAATATTCCCTTTGAATTCCAGGTTGTGAGGTAACAAAATGTAAAAAATGTAAATGTATTTTTAAATATTTCTCCTGTGTCCTATTTGTTATTATTCATATCTTGTATATTCATGATTTATATTTTTTGTCTTTCATATTAATCACTACACTTTAATTAATTATATATATATATATATATATATATATATATATATATATATATANGCTATTTGAGTCACTGTTGCCTTTCTATCAGCTCGAACCAGTCTGGCCATTCTCCTCTGACCTCTGGCATCAACAAGGCATTTCCGCCCACAGAACTGCTGCTCACTGGATGTTTTTTCTTTTTCGGACCATTCTCTGTAAACCCTAGAGATGGTTGTGCGTGAAAATCCCAGTAGATCAGCAGTTTCTGAAATACTCAGACCAGCCCTTCTGGCACCAATAACCATGCCACGTTCAAAGGCACTCAAATCACCTTTCTTCCCCATACTGATGCTCGGTTTGAACTGCAGGAGATTGTCTTGACCATGTCTACATGCCTAAATGCACTGAGTTGCCGCCATGTGATTGGCTGATTAGAAATTAAGTGTTAACGAGCAGTTGGACAGGTGTACCTAATAAAGTGGCCGGTACTATATACTATATATAGTATTTTTGCACATTTTGCACAATTTTTGCATAATTATATAATGAGTATTTTTGAGGCAGACCTGTGATTTGGGAGCACCACAGAAATGAAGAGCATAATCTTGAATTATGTAGATTATGATCTTTTTATACTTTAATCACTTTGTCTTTTAGTGTCTTTTTTGTTTTATTTATTGTTACTTTAATAGCAAAAGCTAAAAAATTTTCAGCCATCTGCATTACATGTTTAATTTATAATGCATAGAGGTTCTGTTCACCGACCTTGCTATGTCCAAAAAACAATCGGATATATTTTAAAAGTATGTTAATTCTGCAGTACAGATGTTGAACATACCTGTTATGATGTATGCATTTCACTGTTATGGAATCATGAGGTGTATTTATGTTCAAAGGCTGGAAATAACGTTCAGGAGACAGCAAGTCATGGACGATCAGAGGGAACAGCATGAGCTTAAGAGATTGTACACACACTGTGATCAGGTGATTATGCAATATATATAACAACTTTCCAGCAAACTGTACTTAAAATATAACGATGATGAAAGTATAAGGTGTGTGTGTGTTGTTTAGGAACTCCTCCTCACTGCAGTGCTAGTTAAACTCTGTGGTGTTTCAGTACCGCTACTTCAGCAGCTGTTGCAGCTTCTGCTGCCTTCAGTACATCAAGGGGAACTGCAGTCAATATTAAACACACTCGCTTCTAATGAGGGGTTAGATAAAGAAATATATACACAAACGCACAATGTCAGTCTCTATTCTGTGCATAATGTATATCATACGTATGTGTGTGCGTGTTCACAGCACATTAGGAATCTGCAGTGACCTGGTGGACAAACTAAGGCATGACATCATTAGTACCAACATGTCACTAAGCTCATACACGCAAACTGATAGGTGAGCAACGATTTTTGTATTTATTTTTTTGTTTAAGTATTTTTCAAGTTATTACAGCAAAAATTTTATTTTTTTGCCAAGCTGATCTGTCCAGTATTTGAACCTGTAACAGAACAACAATTTAACTTTTTTTGTGTTAAGTGTATACAAAATATTTATATTTCAAACAAAATCAAAGCATATTTATAATGTGAACACGGTATTTCATTCCATACACACAATTCATCAAGGTGCGGTAGCTCAGTGGTTAGGGCGTTGGGCTATCAATCTGAAGGTTAGCAGTTCAAATCCACTGAAGTTACCAGTGTGGGTCCTTGAGCAAGGCCCTGAACCCTCTTTGCTCCAGGGATGTTGTGATTAACCCTGTGCTCACCTTGTAATTCGCTTTGGATAAAAGCATCTGCTAAATGACCAAATGTAAATGTAATTCATCTCTGATCATCTATGTATCTCTGATAATCTTCAGGAAATGATGTTTTGCAGTTTAGACCCTTTAGTTTATAAAATAAGTTCTATTTTGAGTCTTAATCATATATAGTGAATTGCTGTGTCATTAAAGTCATGCAAAGTTTAAAGGTTTGTGTTATCTTAAAAAATGTTTGCAGGATGCAGAGAAGGAAACAAAAGCTTCAGGAGAAACTTTTTTTCAAATCTCACCCAGATAATTTCACATGCCCAAAGCAGACAATGACTACACCCACTACGAAGGAGAAGCAAGCTAGTGAGATGTTACAAGGTTCTTCATCAGAGATGGCAGAGATGGCAGTGGATGTAGACAAAACTTTGGCTGTGTTCAAACAGGGCGAGAGACTGTTTACTGTCTGTAGTAATCCAACAGATAATGAAAAGCATACGCTTAATCCACGCTCAGTAGAATCGTCCTTTGTTTTTTTATCACATGACTCACAAGGACACAGCAGGAGGAAAAAGTTCTGGTTTAAAAAGGGAACTGTCGCTCCACTTGATTAAAGTGTTGGAAGTTGTTGTTTTATTATTCACTCAGGTTTGTCATTAAATCATGAATACCTTGCTGATGTATTTATCTTAAAGTGTAGACTTGACTTGAAATACAGTAAAAGTAGGTATGTGGGCACAAAATTAGTGTTATAGTCTACTGTCCACATGTGATTTTATATATATATATATATATATATATATATATATATATATATATATATATATATATATATATATATATATATATATATATATATATATATATATATATATACACACACACCCACAAACTGAGGGATCTTCTTTTACTTCCCCACAAAAATAAATAAATAAATAAGTATGAAGTAAAAGAAGATCCCTCAGTTTGCCAAACCTGGTTAAAGCAGATAATAACTAATTTTTATTATTTTGTTCAGCATAACAAATTTAAATTTTACATATAACAAATTTTATTCTTGCTCTGTTGTCTATTTTCTTCACTTACGAAATAGATAGACTTTGTAGTTTTATAATTACAGAACGTACATCTGTTTTTCTTTTTGTATTCTTGGTCCCCGATAGGTTCTGTTCTCCATTGGCCAGGATCATCTTAGAACAGATATAATTTGGGTGGTGGTTTATTGTCAAAACTACAAAGTCCAACTTTACAGTAAGTGGAACTGATAAAAATGGACTTTGGGTGAGTAAAGCAAAAAGAAGGCGGGTACAAAATTTCGACTGGTGCTGTATATTTATAAATCATGTTTATCCAGTTGTTCACACCAGAGATATCATGAAATCAGAAACTTTGGATTGAGAGTATTTGAAATATGTGTTTCAGAACAGTTTTATTGTAAATTTATCAATTGCACTGATGCATACTATTAAAATAAATGTTTAAATAAAAATGACTAAAAACTTTATATGATTCAGTTTTTGGTCTTATTTTCAGTTTATCACCTGGTTCTCCTAAAAAATATAAACAATTTTTGATAACACAACCAATAGTATATGAAGCTTTTCCCACTGCTTATATGGTAAGCGGTCTAGACAGGTCATTAATCTATTAAAACGCCGTTCACATTCACACCTAGGAATAATTTTAAACACTTTTATTCAATTGCTGCCCTTTTGTGTTAATATAATTGGAGATTTTTTGGTTTTAATATAACATATGTAAGATACTACAACACAGTTGCAATGAATAAAGTAATAATAGTTTTATTCAGTATGAATAAAGTATCAATTTAAAGCCCCTTAAATAAGTTTTGAAAAAAATACAATTTAATTGATTGATAGATAATGCACAGAACATTTCCTACTAAATCAACAGACCTCCACTAAAAGTGTAAAAAGCCTTTTACGCATTTAAGATTACAACACTTGTGCATATTTTGAAGTATATAAACAGCAAAATAAAAACAAAATTAAAGGTTTTGGGACTTTAGATGGTGATGCTGAAATACCTAATCCAAATACATATTTCTGATGTCTTTTAATTACATTTTGTTAAAGTAGATCACTCATTTACACTTGACATCAAATCTAGTGCACGAATGAAACGCAATCCAGCCTTTGAAACTATCATGTCACAGACATCATCACTATACCACCTGCTTGCTTTTTAAAAGCTTAAATGAAAAAACAATGCATCTGATTTTTATTCTCGTCAAAAATGAAAAAAAAATAAATAAATAAAATAGTTCAAGCTAGACTGAAGCAGTAACAAAAACAGTCTCATTGTTTTAAAATTAACTTCAAGTGCAACCATCTGAAATGATGAAAAGCAGGCTCTATAACCCAAAATGATTATCTCAAACTAAATACTACTGAATTTAAATTCAGGTAAGTGTAAGGCTTACCACAAATTCAATGTTTAAGTTGAAAATTTCTTAATTTTGGACAAATGCTTAATCTTAAATGGTATTACCTCTTTCTAAAATATCTTTTAATTAATGGAATACTGTTTTAAAATAAAACTGAACCTAAATGTACAGTGGTGCCTCAAAGTTGGGGAATTCTTTTTTGGTTGCATAAATTTGACCTTAATTTTCTTTAGCTTTTTAAACAAGGAAAACCAAAAAAAGACAAAAACATTATCTTGATCACTTGAGTCAGGATATCTTTCTATAGGCTGTACCTGTACCTCAAGAGAACTTAGATCATACACTAAGACAATGACCCCTTCACTAAAATGTGGTTATTGAAGAATAAATATTAGTCAGTCATGACCTTAGTCTATTAGAAATGTATAAGGACCTAAAGCAATTAGTTATCGAATGGAAACTCCCAAGCATATGAGCTGAAGTTGTATTGTTTGAAGGAGTAGTTGATGTACAGAACATTTACTAAAAATTACTGGACACCATTAGTGTTATTGTTGTGCAAGGGGGTCATACCATTGTCACTCATGGATATGTAATATGCAATATTTTCATTAATTCATTCATTCATTATCTTCCACTTTATCCTCTATTAGAGTCGCGGTGGGGTTCCCCATGCCCATCCAGGGGAGAACGTTTCGGGTGCTGGGCAGACACACCCAGGACAGGGCACCAACCTATCTGTGGGAATATTATCTTTTTCTCGTTTATGTGATTTAAAAAAACAAAAAATTTTTTACAAATTGATTAAAATTTAATAAAGCTTTAGGTCAAAAGGCTTACAAAATTTAAGCACCACTGTATTTCTTTCCCAACTGGAATAACCCAAATGCCATTTAAATTACAATCTGATCTGATTCCTTTTAGAGATGGTCCTTAGAAACTTTATTCCCTCCAACTGCAAGTACAAACTCACATGGCAATTTCAAAACCTAAAACAATACAAATGTGCATCATAGCATCATAGCTGTTTTTACTACGTAGCCACTATGTGGTTAGTAAAATCGATACTCCCAGGAAAAGTGCACTATGAAAAATTTATAATAAAACTTATGGGATTTATTGTTAAATTTCAATCAGCCCATCAATGTTTATGTCCTTGAAGTTTCCATGTTCTCCCCGTGTCCGTGTGGGTTTCCTCCTGGTTTTCTGGTTTCCTCCCACAGTCCAAAAACATGGGTTAAGGTCAATTGAATTCTCCAAATTACCCCATATAGAGTGTGTTTGTGTGTGTGAGTGATTGTCCTAGATGTATTTGCCCAGCGCCCGAAACGTTCTCCCCTGGATGGGCATGGGGAACCCCCCCGCAAAACTAGTAAAGGATAATGGATGGATGTTTATGTCCTGGGTGGTTCAGTGGCTTAGTGTGATCTTAACTGTGATTTTTACTGTGACACCAAGATAAAATTTCAATGTTTACAGTACAAGTATATAACAATTATTTGTTTATTGTACTGAAGCAGTACAATAAGCCTTATATTGTAATTTAACATCCAGGGTTCATAGCCAGGGAGTCAGGGAGAGTTCCAAAGAATCTTTTAGACAAAATTTACCTACAAATTACAATGGTGGGTAAAAACCCACATGGGACCACGAAGAATATGTAGACTCTCTTCTAAGAGTCAGGCCCAGGACCTTTTTTGTCATGAAATGAGAATGCAAACCAATGTGTTTATATAAAGTAGTCACATACAAGTCCACAGGTCAGATGAACATGATGATTTAAATGACTGGCAAACTATCTTATCTACATTATCTTGATTCTATACTAGAGAATTGTTTTGACTGCTGAGTAGCTACACCCAGGAGAGGGCACCAATCCATCACTGGGAGCACAATCACACAGACACTCACTTAGCAGTCAATTAATCTTAAACCCATGTTTTTGGACTTTTAAAATATAACTTGGAAATATTCATGATTAAACTGTTATATATATATATATATATATATATATATATATATATATATATATATATATATATATATATATATATATATATATATATATATATATATATATATATATATATATATATATATATTTATTTATTTATTTATTTATTTTATATTAAAATATAAAATAAAAAATAAAAATCACTGTTTAACTATATACTATATAGATTAAACTTACAATCAGAATTATTAAACACCAGAATAGTGATAGTGAGACTCTTCTTTACTGTGTATTTTTACAGTGCATTTTTTCTGGAATATTGCAGCTAATGATTTAAAAATGTGCTACCATCACAACTTTAAAGCAAAGAACAGTATATTGCTGTGTGTATGGCTGTGGTCTCTCTGAAAAATTCAAGTGTTCAGCATTTCTGCACTGAGAAAAGAGAACGTCATCCATTACATAGATTATATACACACCATCTACAATTCACACACAGATACAGCATCGGATAAAATGGGGTTCAGTTACTGTTTAGTAGTGAGCTGGTGTTGAGCAGAACAGAATGTCTAAGTCCTTTTGTCCTATATGTACTTTTTGGCCTTTTAATTGTTGACACTAAACTGAAATGTAAAAAGTGCTATCCACTGGACAAGGTATATAACAATATAGCGGTACAATGTTGGTGCAATGAAAGTAACTGAGAAACTTTCTCCAGATAAACAAAAGAATAATAACAGACATCATACATCATTCTAAAAAATACACCCCGTAAACATATTTTTTTACATAAAAATTTTTTTTTTTAAAATAACTGAAATACGTTGGTCAAAAGTTATTAGAAAATCCTAAAATATAAAAATAAAAATGAAGTTTGCTTAATGACTCTGATTAAGTTTCACTCACTGTTTTACTTCATTACATACAGTATGTCTGTCACTGAGTAAGAAATTAATGTGTCTAGCAGGAGTTATGCCAAACATGAATGCTTTAACGTAAAAATAAGGAAAGACAGCAACAAGTAAAGACTGCTAGAAAATAGACCACAATGTTTAAAAAGAAATAAAAACATAACACAAATCAACATGCAGTTGAATTTAAGATTATAAGATTCCTGATGTTTTATCACAGTATGACCTAATCGTGATCAATAATAAAGATCTACTTACTGTGATTAAAAGTCCTTCTATGTGTTTGTGCTTGAACATATCTGACAACCATGTTCATGGTTTGATTGCATTGTTTTGGAAACCTGAACCCAGCTGGACAGTTAGCACCAACAAACGCAACAGTCTCAAGAATGAGAACACCTGGAGAGGTGAGAAGTTATTAACAAGTTTGTACACAGTAGCTTCTAAATGTATGATGACTTTATCATTGGCTCTTTAATGTAAAACAATTACATAGCCAGTAATAAAAAACAAAAAAACAAAAAAATAAAACATTAAGGCTGACTAGAGACCATCAAATGTTATTAATCAGCTCGCACCAATATCAGAAAGCCTTATCCACCTTAAGGGAGCACTGGTGAATATATCTTTACTGTTTCTAAATTCACATTCTAAACCTGAATCCTATTCTAAACTGAGATTAACTAAATAATCTCATCCTGAAGTAAATTAAACCTGAAACTAATTTATCTTCACATTCATTCATTCATTTAATTTATATTTTGCTTAATCCTCTACTGGGGTCGTGGGGGGGGCATGCCCATGCCCATGCTCATGCCAATCCAGGGGAGAACATTCCGGGCGCTGGGCAGACACACCCAGAACAGGATGCCAATCTATCAATGGACAATCACACAAACAGACGCACAGACTATATAGGGGCAATTTATCTTGAATCCATTTTTTTGGACTGTGGGAGGAAACTAGAGAATCCCGAGGAAACCCACATAGACACATGAAACACAGGAGAACATGAACAGCACCCAGATTGGGATTCAAGTCTGGATCCCCAGTGCTGAGTGGCAAACGTACTAAGGACTACACCATAACTCCACATTAAATATTCAAATAAATCCTAATATAATTCTTAACCCCAAAACAGACAGTTCATCCCAAAACTAAATCTATTTGGGTTTGTATAATTTCTTAACTAAATATGTTTTTCCATAAAAAACCTCAATAAAAACTAAATCTTTAGCTCAAATTAATTTCATAGTACATCCTCAAATTCAGCCCAGTCCCAAGCTTAAGTACATCTAAGACTGAATCTTTACCCATATTATAATTACCAAATTTGAAAATTAGTTGAATGAAAGCGTAATTTGAAATGCCACTAAATTACTTGACTGTGTTTATGGCATCATGGAATCTTAAGACAACTCTTTTATTATTTTTACTACTACTATTTTGAAAAAAAAAAGGTATAGGGCCAAATGTCCGAAAGATGGATTTTTTTTTATTGATCATTGATCTAAAATACCTATTGATGGTTTTAGGAAGCAATTGCTTTTTGAATGAGGAAGACCATTTCTTAACATTTTGGGTTTAAATATGATTTAACTTCTTTCTCTGTTACTGATTATGTTGATCCTGTACAAATAAAATAAATGTGTGAGTTCTACAGCATTTGTTATTGCAACAGTGGTACAGCAAAAAGTGCAGGGTTGTCAGTGTTTTAATTGTGACTGTAGGTGCATTTATGCTGCTTGCTTCGCTGTCTGTAATTTTTTATAACCTACACTTTTTGGTAATTAATGAGTTTTAACAAAAAAAACTTTTTGCACAGAATAAATATTATAAAATGGTTTTGTCGCATTTTTATATTAATAAATGTTATCTCCTCTGCACCCTAACTGCAAAATTGATTCAAAGAGACAAATGTACAATTATAGTCAAATGGAAACATTGATTTAAGCAACTGCATCCAAATCATATGCATTAAAAGCCCAGCAGTCACTCATAGTATTTTCCAAAGTGTTAGAACCATCACAATGCACATTCTGTATTCACTGTCAGGAGAATGTGGGGCGTATGGAATTTAACTAACTAACTAACTAACTAACTAACTAACTAACTAACTAACTAACTCTTTCTCTTATCCAGGTAAAACTGTTTTTTTTTTAGAATATGATGTTCAACACATTTTTCTGTAAGCAACAAACATGCAAAGGTAGGGCTTAAATCTTACGGAAAATTTCAAACAACACAGAGACTGAGTGCATGCGGTAGAAGAGGCTCATTGGAAGCGCAAAGTTCAGCACCGTACTCCAGATGGGAAACCCGAATGTCTCTTCTTCTAAACCGTTATCAAACTGTGGTCGACATCCAAAGGCAGGCAGGATCCATAGCTGAAAAAAACACATAAGGCACAGGAAGTAAGGGCCGTAACATTTCAAATTTAAAGTGTTCAGACTCGTGAATCCTACCAGTGCTAATGATGCAGCCTAAATAATCAAAATAATGACAATTGTCTAATTCTCTGCATACTTTCTTAGTTCTCCATAATTATCCATTAGAGCACAGAGTAAAGAGACCTATCAAAGTAAGTCTGAACAAAGATAGACTTATTTAATTGTACAAACAAAAAAAATCATCTACACTTCTTATGGGAATATAGTTATTAGCTATTTAAATTTATTTCGCCTGGGAATGTTTGCTTATCATGTTACCTGAACACCTACAATTATCTAATTAGCCAATCAACTGGTGGCAATGCTATTTCTAAAATCATGCGAATGTGCCTTATACTCGAATTATCTATAAAAATAAGTTAGAGTTAATGGAACAGACAGACTTAGTTGACCTGCTATAAAAGCTTTGATATTGCATTCTTTACTATTGTGGTGAAAATGGCCAGAATACACTACACATTAAATCTTAAACTGCTTTAACAGCAAAGGGGAAGTATACATTATTTGTATAGTGTTCCTAATAAATTGTTTGTTGGTGAATATTACAATTTTAGCTCAATTTTAGGACAATAAAACCAAGTTTTAGAATTTACTAAAACAATATTAGTCACGGGGCGGCACGGTGGCTTAGTGGTTAGCACGTTCGCCTCTCAGCGCTAGGGATTCCCGGGTTCGAATCCCCATCTGGGTGGAGTTTCCATGTTCTCCCCGTGTCTGCGTGGGTTTCCTCCGGGTTCTCCGGTTTCCTCCCACAGTCCAAAAACATGGATCAAGTTAATTGAATTCTCAAAATTGCCCCATATAGAGTGTGTCTGTGTGAGTGAGTGTTTGCCCAGCGATGGATTGGCGCCCTGTCCTGGGTCTATCTGCCCAGTGCCCGAGACGTTCTCCCCTGGATGGGCATAGAGAACCCCACCGCGACCCTAATAGAGGATAAGCGGGAGATAATGAATGAATGAATATTAGTCACGGCAGCTGAATTAAATAAAATATTATTAATTTTAAACTAAAATGTGATTTTTATTATTACTATTATTATACTCAGGCTGACTTTAAATCATTCATTGGTTTATTCATTCATTCATTATCTTTCATTTAATCCTTTACTAGGGTTGCGGGAGTGTTCCCCATGCCCAACCAGGGGAAAAAGTTTCAGGTGCTGGGCAGATACACCCAGGACAGGGTGAACACTCATTCACGCACTCACACACTGCATGGGGTAATTCAGAGAATTAATTTGACCTTAAATACATGTTCTATTTGTGGAAACTGGAGAACCCAGAGGAAACCCACACAGACAGGGAGAGAACATGGACACTCCACCCAGATTGGGATTTAAACCTGGATCCCCAGTATCGAGACTATGTGCTAACAATTAAGCCACTGTGCCGCTTGAATATAAACCAATAACAACTAAAATATACAATAATAATAATAATAATAATAATAATAATAATAATAATAATAATAATAATAATAATAATAATAATAGCTCTATTACTTTTACAGGGTCAGTATAAAAGAATCGTACCGAAATGTTGCAAATAAACAGGAAGATTGCGATGTTTTTTAGGATCTGTCGTTTTCGCTTGGGTTTTTCCTGCATTACACGTCCAACAGCAACTGATACACCCCTGCTGTTCCTGCCATTTGCATGGCTTTCATTCTCACTGCACTTTTCAGGACATTCATAAGCATGATTAATAATACCGTCAGACACTGCAAAAATTTTCTTATTCCTGTGATTAAAGTTGGGAGTGTGGCTGGAATGATCATCATGGTCACACTGTCTTCTGTACAGTGACTCAACCACAAATAGATTTTGCACACACTTTTCCAGGACTAGAAGTACTGCATATGATAAATTAGTCCATCTGTAAATTGGGGAGTTTTTGGTACCACCCACAGCAATGACACTACACCAGCAAACAAGCCACGAGCCAGTGGAGGAACCGAGAAGCAACTTAGCATCTAGTGTCCGTGCTGGATTGGGGGCTGTGTCCATAGGCCAGTTCTCCACGCGATATATGATCAGCCCAACAGCACAAGCAGCGCTCATACATGCTAATATTGCAGTTCCAAAACAGTAAAACATGGAGATGGCAGCTTGTCGTGCCTCCAGAGATTCTTCGACATGGATAGTGTAGATCACCAGCACAGTGATGGCGCTGCCAAGTGCCAGAAGACCGAAAGAAGGTCCAAGTAGCAAAAATGGTCCATTATCTGAGACTGTTGGAGATGGCACCGATGATGCAGATTTATGATTAGTTTCTTGGTCAAGGTTGCGACCGATGTTCTTCCACATGACAAAGAGCAGTGCAGAGACAAAGATGTGATACTCAATGTTGAAGGGACAGAGGTAGTAAAGGCTACTGCTGATCATTGAACATGCACTCATCGTACAGTTACAGTCAGGCTGGTTAAACTCTGAGAAAACAGGAAAGATGAATGTAGATATAATGTTGCTATTGGAATAACATTTTTTCAAACATTTTTGGAGTGGCAAACATTTTTAAATGGTTTGTTGATTGTTTACCAAGTGTGTTGATATTTGTGAAAAAACTGTCAATGATAATATATTCTCATGCATAGTCTATACATTCCTCTATATCAAACTCATCCAACTGTCTTTATAGACTTAAATTTGGATAAGGGAACAGAGTCATGCTACAAGATGATGCTTTGCAATGCCATCATTACACAAAAAGTTTGGAGTAAATAAAAGTCTTAAATATTGCTTAAATGTTAAAATATTAAATATTAAAATTAGCTTTACTAAAATGATATGGGACCTAGTCAGGAACCAACACATTGCCAGTATGAAAAATACAGTAAAAGGAAACAAAACTTTTACAGAAAGTTCCTGGACTTGGATGTACACACTTGCATGTGCTACAGGTATTTATATCACAAATCACATGTGGTGATTTTGTGTAACTGTGGGGATTGCAAGTGGATCCCTACAATGTAAATCATTCAGCTTTAAAATGAAATCATGTTGTATAGTTAAAGTTAGGGTTAAGGGTTATCGCTGTTGTTACCTGAACCTCCCCAAGTAAAGTTGAAATTTCCAATCGCTGACAATTTCCTCTTATGGTCGTTTAGAGCATGTTCAGCTTCAGTCATCACGCCATTACTCCAGATCAGCAGATTAGTGAATACAGCATGGATCACTCCAAACCTAGCCCAAACACACACACACACACACAAAAACAACACAATTTTGTTGCAGCCATGTTTGGTATTCTACATTTCTGTCAAAAATAAAAAAAGTATCCAAACCAAAACCCCTAAATTATTAGAAAGAAAATAGTCTGGAAACAGGGAAATACATTAACATGGATCTTTTGTACACAGTTTTAAAATGTTATCAGTTTTAAAATGAACAAAACTACATAATGGTTTTACACAATGCATCATTTACTAACCACACATAACACATTTTACTAACTTAAATAGAATAATTTTTACCTTTCAAATGTCTCATTACACTTTATTACATCCTTAATATGAAACCATAGGAAATGGACCTGAAAAAGGAGATAAAATAACATTACAGTACAGCATCACACACATAAACTGAAACATACTGAATCACAAGAAAGCAAATTTATTACATTGATATATTTCAAATATGGCGTAATTCCATTTTAGCCCGATGAAATCACTCTAGTGCTAGAAGATGCATTTTGAGAATATGGTAATAATAGAGAAGATGTGACAGGGACCATTTATGTCAACCTGAATGCTACACAGTAAGATTCTCATACCAGGTTGAGTGTATGACAGCCAGATGACATAGATTAAAGCAATAAGGCCCAAGAGGGCATTCATTATTGTGAATAAATCACAGGAAAAAAGGTGTTAATACACACAATCTGTTTATTAAAAGCATAAACATAATGACAATAATGTCACAGCTGGACAAACAACTTAGTCAATCAGACCTAAGGACCAAAACTATGTGTTTTATAAGTAAAGATAAACACCACGCTCTAATTATCCTTACACAAAACCAGTTGCACTAAATGCTCTGTTATTTAGGATTTTTAGCTTTGACATATGCGAAAAACTTCCCACACAGAGACTCTAGCAACCTTAGTCCGGTGTATGCCAGGGGGTGCAGGGTGAGAAAATCGGAAAGATTATTTATTCACATGAATAGTTAGTTACATGAGCACTAATTATGTTATTAAATAGTTAGAAATAATAACTAAGGCTAAGGTTTGCAGTTGCAGTAGTCTGCTCTGGTCTCTTACCAATTAGATGTGGTGTTAAACCTATAGCATTTCTCTAAATTATTTGGAAGTCTTGATGGTATTGCTTTATAGATAATTGCTTCACATTTGGGAGAAACTCTGGCCCTGATACAAGGGTACTGGGCTCATTTCACAAAGCATAGCCAACAAACCATAGAGCTAGCTAGAGTGCTAGTGGTCAGCTTGGTTGTTCTTGTCCAGAAATGGAGGGCTCCCCATGCCCATGCAGAGGAGAATGTTTTGGGCAGCTGGCAGACACACCCAGCACAAGGCACCATTTAATCATTTGGCACACTCATTCACACAGATACACACAAACACACACTATATAGAGACAATTTATTCATTAATTAATTCATTCATTATCTTATGCTTTATCCTTTATTAGTGACGCGGTGGGGTTCCCCATGCCCATCCAGGGGAGAACGTCTCAGGCGCTGGGCAGATACATCCAGGACAGGGCGCCAATCTATTGCTGGGCACACACTTACTCACACAAACCCACTCTATATGGGGCAATTTGGAGAACTCAATTGACTTGATCCATGTTTTTGGACTGTGGGAGGAAACCGGAGAACCCAGAGAAAACCCACACGGACACGGGGAGAACATGGAAACTCCACCCTGATGGGGATTTGAACCGGGAATCCCTAGTGCTGAGAGGCAAACGTGCTAACCACTAAGCCACCGTGCCGCCAGGGATAATTTAAAGCAGCCAATTCTTCTTGAATCCATGTTTTTGGACTGTGAATGGGAATCTGGAGAACACAAAAGAAAAAACACGTGGACATGGGGAGAACATGAAAACTCCACCCAGATTGGGATTTAAACCTGGATCCCCAGTCCTGAGAGACAGATGTGCTAACCACTAAGTTTTCAATCACTCAATCAATCAATTAAAGTAAACTATTAATTATTTATTAAATAAGTAAAATGTACAATATTTCCCTAAAATGTAAATAAAAAGGGAAACAAAAAAGTAAAGAGTACATCAAAAGTGTGCTTAAGGACAAAACTTCTCTTTAATTGTTTCATTATCATTGCTAAACCCTTAAGACAGTGGAAAATAACCATTAAAGAAAAACCTATGATTTAATCCTAAAATAGTTTTGGAGTTTTTAGCAAGCATAATGTGACACACTTCGACTGACATAAAAACCTTAAAATGATTGTCATTTAAAAAAATTGATGTCGAATTTCAATAAAATAACCTGTGATAATAAGTACCTACAGTGACATATCATCTTTCATTCTGAAACAAAGCACATATTTATTCTCCATTGACCACCAGTTAGTTAAAAGACCCTTAGATTCACAGATTACCACAAAGTCTAAAACACTCCCATATTTTAACTGATGACATAATAGAAGTGCTTGGCTACTTTCACATGAAAGCACACATATATCATTTTACCTTTAATAATACACCCAACAACCAGCAGTTGTGGCCTTACTGTAAAGTTTTATCTATGTATGTTTGTGTATTTTAACATCTGACACTGGTATTGTGGCTGAATGATAGTGCCTTACCAATAAGATTCTAATCTGCTCAGAAGACAGATAAAATTGTGTTTAAATAACAATACAGCACCATTTTCCTTTAATATATTCTTGAAATGTTCATGCAATGTAAATTGCTATGTCTACATTTGCATTTTGTTTTGTTTTGCTGGTTATGTGTTCTTTTTACCTGTGAGATTGTGTGCAATGCATGCACAACAGGATAAACTCCAAGCAACAGAGACACGCACTGCTTATATCCGACAAAATTCCCCACACGAAATGCATCCATGATCAGAGACAGCAGTGCAAGCAGGGTCAGCCCACCTGTAAAAGGAATAAATATGCAAGCATGTTAATAAAAGCAAAAAAAACACATATTACAATACTAATCAACAAATTAATCAAAAATAATAACCATGTAGGTGCAAAATATGTGCAACATGTTTCTTCCCTAAAGAGGATACTGCATGTACTTCATTTGGCCCATAATAGGTTCAACAATACTTGCTGTGGCTGATCATTGCAGAATTTGTAGTGTGACATTAAAGTTGTACTTTAAAACGCTATGTACATAAAGTGTACTAATAATTTAGACCTTTGATGTAAGCTGTTGAAATAGTTAGCATGTAAAATGAAGTAAAATACATGGGAACTGCTATAACCACTAGAAAATTAAACCACATTTGCACAAATAGTAAATGTGATTTGTGTATTATATATCATACTTTAATATTTTTTAATATTTTTATCAAATTAAGCTCCAGTAGGAAATGTAATGTACAAAGTTATGTATCTAAAAGTGTAAATTGGGTGTAATAAATTGAACGTCAATAATGCATTATGTTCTGTTCATGTGCTGTAATACATTAATTTTATTAAGTGTGTAATTCGAAGCTGTTAGCTCTTCAGGATACATCAACACCTGTTAAAATACATTGGTTATTAACGTTTAATTGAGTACCTCGTATCCAGCTGGTGGCAGCCTGTGCATCTCGTTCAGGTGGTGTATTGCTCCGATGCTTCCTACGTGCGACATAGCAGATCATCCAAAGCAGCTGCAGAAGCATAAGAGTGGAAAGAAAGGCCAGTAGAGTTTCTTCAGTAATGGTGGGGCCCTGGTATGCCAGTGCTAGCATAAGAGCTATTCCCACCAGTAACAGGTTTATACCATACTGGGCACTTAGAATCTCGCCATTCTTTTGTGGATATTTGTGACTCAAGCTGCCACGGATCACTTTTACCATCTTCAACTCTGAGGAGCTACTGGTTGATGAAGAAGTGGAAGAGTTGGAACTATACTTGTCCAGGTTCTTTACATCAAACTCTCCATGCTCTACCATTTTGATAACTGTGTGTTAGACGGTCCAGAGGTTTGATTCAGCAGTTAGGTGTAACTAGTACTTGAAAGAAATCTTTCACAAATGAAATGTTCTTCAGGTTGTCCCTCAGGTGGAACCTGTTAGTTGATTTATAAGTAATGCAATGAATCATACCACATACCATAATATATATGAAGTTCAGCATAAAAATAACAGAGTAAAAAAAAAACTTACCGAGCAGCAAAAATAAAGGGTCTTTAAAAATTTCTAGATTGGTTCCAAAAATTCTGTAGTAGTCCACTCTTTTTATCTTGACATTACTTCATATGCATTATTGATGTTGAGCTAAAAAAAAGTAATTTGTTTCTTAAAGGTTCCTTCATTGGCATTTCGTTGAGGCTTTTGTTTACTAATTCTTGTACTTGTGGTATCTAGAACGTTCCTGCCATCTCAGATATGCCGATATGAAATGAAGAGGGAGAAGGTATCCATATCCTCTTTATAAATCTCCAGATTAGGAGTTGTAGGTAAAGTTTCATCCATCTGCAGGTTCACTGAGGATCCACTGATGCCAGCTATTCATTCAACACCATCTGTCCATCCTGCTTTGGCCTAAAGAAGTTGAGGGCACAAGTCCGAGCTTTATTCCCTTGTGGAATCCGATTTAAAGCAAGCTAACATGTGGCACCGAAAGGCAAGTTTATCCATGGACAAAAATGTGAAGCAAAGAATACACTGCTTTTTCAATTTTATTTTAAAGATTTACATGTTTTTTCTAATTACCCAAAATCACCAGATTGTTAAAACATTATAGAATTTTAAAATTGACTGTTGGCAGTCCATGGTTAAATTCTTTACTCCTGCCTGGCTTCGTATGGGTCCAGTGGAACTGAACTGAGGCTTATTTAGCTCTCTCACCGGCAGCCTGGTGGGAAAGAAAGGGGGAAGTGGGGTTTCACATTTCATTGGTCAATGGTCAGTGTTACAATGGCCCTTTATAGTGTTTCTGTGGCATGCAATACTCTAAAAAACATACAGAACTTCCACCAAGTATCACAGGTTTTATTACAACAATAGCTAGATAATTCCGTACACAGATGTGTTGATTCATAAACACCAAACAGAACAAGGCTGCATAAAGAAACAGAAAAAAGCACACATAAAGCACTCAATGGGCTGTGGGGTCTTTTGATACTTAAACTTGTGCATCATTACAGGACAGCACCTTATTTAGTATGTAATGGATACTGGCAAGCTCCATAACAAAAGACTCTATTATAACAAAGATGATTGGAGAACATTTTGCCACACGAGACTTTGGCAAACAAACACAGACACTGTATCAATGTCCATTTTTGACATGAATCCAGGCCCGACACCAATTATCAGTGCTGTGGAGGTACACCAATCAGCAAAAGCATTATACCACCAATAAGCGAAGTGAGAAACATTGATTTCTTATGCAGGTAGTGAACAGTCATTTCTTAAAGCTGAAGCAAGAATAATGGGCCTAGTTTAGAGCATCTTCAGGCAGCAGGCTCTGTGTTCTCAAACTATGGTTGTTTGTGCCAAAAGTAGTTCAAGAAATAAAAAACATAACTAATGACAGATTTATGGGCAGATAATAATGTTATACCAAAAAATCACTTTACAAAAAAATCTGAACACATTCAGAACACCCATAGTAAATAACTACATGCTGCACCTCTAAGAGTGTTTATACTAAGCACTGTCCACTAGTAAAGGCATTTTTTCCACATAATCATCTACCAGGGTAGAGAGGGGTTCCATGTGCCCATCCAGGCCAGAATGTTTTGGGCACTGGGCAGGACACTCAGCACACCCAGAACAGGGGGCCAAACCATCGCCTGGCATACACTCACTCACACAGACATACGCTAAAAACTTAAAAAGGGGCAATTAAGAGCAGCCAATTCCTTGAATCCATGTTCTTGGATTCTGTGTGAAAACTGAAGAACCTTATCAAAAACCCATGCAGACACGGAAAGAACATGGAAATTCTACCCAGATTGGTGGATCCCCACCACTGAGAAGCAGACGGCCTAACCACTTCGCCACTGTGCCACCCTTATCTGGTCTTATAAATAACATGCACATTTACTTATTATGTATGGTCAAGTTCAAGATCAAGTTATTTATTTATATAGCGCTTTTTAAAACAGTACATTGTCACAAAGCAGCTTTACAGAATGAAAAGCCTTTAAACCCCCAAAGAGCAAGCCAAAGCAACAGTGGCAAGAAAAAACTCCCTTTTATGTTGTTATTTAAGGAAGAAACCTTGAGAGGACCAAGACTCAGTAGGGGACTCATCCTCCTTGAGCAGTCAGGCAGCAACAACAGTGTAGGACATCCATGTACAGATATTTAACAAATGGAAAAACTCTAACAACTGGAAAACTATATGTGAGGACCGCCAGTCCAATTAATATTCAGGTTCCATCCAGTATTCGTCAGCAGAGCCATGGATGAAGATCTTCAGGAAGCCGGTCACACCTCAAAAGAAACAGACAAGGAAGGCAGTTAGAGCTAATGATAAAGCAGGGCATTTAATTAATAAGTAATTGATTGACACAGTGCAGCATGCGACTCCGGCATCACTGACTAGAGCAGCATAACTAAAAGAGGCAGATACTGCAGACTCTACATAGTTGAGATGACTCCCCAGAACAGCATCATTTTAGCGCCACCCCCCCCCCCCCATTAACAATGAGGTGGCTGAAGAGGTGAAACGCCAGCATACATCTACATCTTTATCTACAGGGGATTAATTAAATGCAAGTTTAAATAAATGTGTTTTTAATTTATTTTTAAAGATTAATAGTGATCAAAGAGGAAAGTACTAAAGAGGAATCTTTGGTTGTTTTTGTTGTTCTCTATTAATTCAGAATAATATTTAGTCTTCGCTGCATTGAGTGCATGTTTGTGCTCAGTCATACTGTCCTTCCATGCAACCCTAAATCCCTCT
Organism: Corydoras maculifer; assembly: GCA_019802435.1. Lineage (NCBI taxonomy): Eukaryota > Metazoa > Chordata > Actinopteri > Siluriformes > Callichthyidae > Corydoras > Corydoras maculifer. The sequence continues at coordinate 380,334 of JAFMOD010000265.1, forward strand.
AATTTAGTTTGTCTTCATTTACGCTCCATGGTTCTAGTGGTTTGTTTTAGGGCGCGTGTTTGATCATTAAACCATGGAACGAGTCTTTTATCTTTAATCATTTTTAGTTTAAGTGGAGCGACACTGTCTAAGGTTGTAGAAAACACGTGTTTAAGGTATTCCGCTGTGTTTTCAAGTTTATCAGGTCCTGATGCTGGACCCGTATGTCCCAATAAATAGTCATAAGTCGGCATTTTTTTTCCAAAAGAATTTAATGCGTTTTACTGAATAGACAAACAAGTGTACTGGAAAAATCATCAATGGCGGGCAACCACGATTGATTAAAGAGCTCTGAATTCTCAAAGATGCTGCTTCGGTATACAACCCTTTGGTGGGCCGTCCTTCTTCTGTGTGGGTGAGTGTGACTGGACCTTCCAAATATGGCGGGATTTTCTGAGTCCCCAGTCCCAATTATACATTTAACAAATGTTACTTGCCCCCTAATTTTATATTTTCACAGGTCACACTTCTCACGCTCATTCGACAAGTGGTCATTCCTACAATTATGCTTGCTCAACCCCCACCTGGTCATTCCCTCTGCCATTCAGCAGTTGTTTACATATCGCAAATTACAAAAATATCATAACAAAGGTAAAAGCATTCCAAAGTTGACCAAACCTTTCAAATAATGCAATTCATGTCTTTTTACGTTCAATAAATTCCAACATGGTTTAATGTTTAATTCAGGTAAATGTTGTAGGAATGATGCAGCAGTAGAGGGAATGATTGTACGCTTCATATCATATCGCGGTTTAATGACTGGATCAATATCAATTTCTAAATCGCAGGTTATCAAATAGTGATCCGAGATGACCTCACTTAGTGGATCAATAGTTAAATTCATTCATTCATTCATTATCTTCCGCTTATCCTCTATTAGGGTTGCGGTGGGGTTCCCCATGCCCATCCAGGGGAGAACGTCTCGGGCGCTGGGCAGACAGACCCAGGACAGGGCGCCAATCCATCGCTGCAATAGTTAAATTATTAATGTTAATACCATGTGATAAAACTTAGTCTAATGTATGTTTACAGCGATGTGTTTCACCATCCACACTTTGAGTAATGCCCATGGAATCTAGAATGGAGTCAAAGGCTAATTTAAATGAGTCAAGTGAGTTTTCAAAGTGAACATTGAAGTCACCGACTATTAAGGCCTTGTCTGATGAGATTACTATGTTAGAGAGAAATTCACCAAATTCTTTATTAAACTCTGTATATGGGCTGGGAGGGCGGTATATGGTAATAAGTTGCATTAGATTGCATTTGACTCATACTTATTATTAAGTGTTACATTTATATTTTCTTTATAGATCATAGCCATTCCACCTTCTTGTCCACTAAGACTTTGTTTATGAGCATAAGTATAACCAGGTGGAGAGGCATCATTTAATGCTAAGTATTCATTGGCCCTAATCGAGGTCTCTGTGAGACATAGGACATTTAGTCCGGGATGCACCGGACTATGGTTGCTGGGGTCTCTAAGGGGGTACCTATTCGCACGTGTCTGAGCTGGAAGTCGGCAATAACCAGAGAACTTTTAGCAACCGGTCTCTCAGTGGGTGAGTCACTGAGTGGGGAAAACCGATTGTACACGTGGATCCTAGAAGAGTGATGCTCAGTTCTACGTGTATGTCGCCTGGTCGTCACCCACTCGCCCTGCTGCGAGGGCTCTAAAGCCGGAGATTTAGGACCTGATCCTGTGGCATTCGGGCTGGCAAAACTGGTCCCTGACTCATGACCTTGTTCTAAAACCTGATTGCGCTCTTCTAGCACTGAAATCTCCTCTGTCAGACTAATAACTAGGCTACACTTCTCACAGGCTAAATTATCAGTAGTGACGGAGGAAGACAGTCTATAAATACTGCACTGAGGGCACACAACCAGAGGGGAAAGTGCCATTGTAAAGTTTATATATAAATAAAGAAATAAACTTAGCTTCGGGTGGTAGAGATGTAAGGTTAGTTCCCGATGTTACAGCTGATGATGAAGCAAAGCAGCGGCAGAGGCTGGTGGAGATCCAACTCTAGTAAATCTGGCTGTATTAGCATCGGATGGAGTCCTGGAGGTTCTCACAATGCGGTGTGTGAAGATCAGCGTTGAGACCAATAAAATCCGTTCCGAAAATCCGAACAGTTGAATCCGGCGACACAGTTCAGGAGATGGCTCTTTTAAAATATAGGCTATTATTTATTAAAGAAGCGGGTAATAAATGCAGCAGTGTTGGCAGCAAACGACCATGATAGTAAGCAGAAAGTGCTAGCGTTAGCGGCTAAAAACGCTAGCAACAACACCGCGATTTGGAGAGTAGTGAGGGACAAAAAGCAGAATAAATGCTATCTAATAACGATGAATTAGCTGAACAGTAAATATCGTGCAGTTCTATTCATATATATAGCCATCCGTGCCACAGCACCTCCAGTGTGCGTGTCCACTGAGGTCCAGCCAGCGTGCATGCCCGCCGAGGTCCAACCAGCGTGTGTGCCTGCCGAGGTCCATCCGGCGGACGTGCCCGCCAAGGTCCATCCAGTGTGTGTGCCCACCGTGGTCCCTCCTGCGTGCATGCTTACCGAGGTCAAGCCAGCATGCGTGCCCGCCGAGGTCCAGCCTGCATGCATGCCCACCAAGGTCCAGCCAGCGTGCGTGCCCGACAAGGTCCTGCCAGCGTGCGTGCCCACCGAGGTCCAGCCAGCGTGCGAGCCCGCCGAGGTCCAGCCAGCGTGCGAACCCGCCGAGGTCCAGCCAGCATGCGAGTCCGCCGAGGCCCCTCCTGCGTGCGTTCCCGCCGAGGTCACTCCATCGTACGTTCTTGCCACGGACCTACCAGCATGCTCACCTGTCGTGGTCCCTGCGGTGCAAGCCACCCAGCCCGAGCACAAGGGGCTGCTCGCCGCCGAGCCCGTCCACAAGGGGCCGCACGCCGCCGAGCCCGTCCACAAGGGGCCGCACGCCGCCGAGCCCGAGCACCAGGGGCCGCACGCCGCCGAGCCCGCCCACAAAGGGCCGCACGCCGCCGAGCCCGAGCACGAGGGGCTGCACGCCGCCGAGCCCGTCCACAAGGGGCCGCATGCCGCCGAGCCCGAGCACCAGGGGCCGCAAGCCGCTGAGCCCGAGCACCAGGGGCCGCCCGCCGCCGAGCCAGAGCACCAGGGGCAGCCCGCCGCCGAGCACGAGCAGCAGGGCCCGCACGCCGCCGAGCACGTCCACAAGGGGCCGTACGCCCTTGTCCACATGGGGCCGCACGCCGCCGAGCACCAGGGGCCGCAAGCTGCCGAGCCCGAGCACCAGGAGCCGCCCGCCGCCGAGCCCGAGCACCAGGGGCCGCCCGCCTCCGAGCCCAAGCACCAGGGGCCGCCCGCCACCGAGCCCGACCACCAGGTGCCGCCGAGCACGCCCGCCTCGACATGCAGCCAGAGGGCACACCCCACGCCTCATCCGCAGAAGGCGCCCCCCGAACTACACAGCCAGAGTGCGTTCTTCACGCCTCCCCCGCAGAGGGCGTCCACCGCTTCACGCAGCCAGTGGGTGCCTGCCGCGCCTTGTTCTCCAGGCCAGGCCACCAGAAGGCGCCTGTCAAGCCTGGCTCAAGGAGAGCGGAGGACCCCCCCCCCCCCCTCGGGATTTATTTCTTTGTCTTTGTCGCGTCCCCCCGTTGCGTGAGCGTAGGGGCAGGGGTACTGTAACACCTGTTCTTCTGTTCTGTTCTTTGAGTTAATTAACTTTCATTGATTGCCGTTAGTTTAGTTGATTAATTTGTTCCTTTCATTGGTTTGTTTTATGCACGTGGTCGGGTGTCTGGGTGTATTTATTTCCTGTGTTCCCCTTCCTCCGGGCACGTCGTAAGTTTTATGTTCGCTCCTTGTTTGTACCTCATGTTTTTTGGTGTCCCAAAACCTTTAATAAAAATCTGTGATTCTGCTACCTGTGTGCCTGGCTACCTTCTGCGCGTTAAGGAGCTGCGGCTCTGCGCCTCATCGGCGCAGCTGCTTTTAGATCGAGGTAGCGAGCGTGACAATATCTGTTATATGTCCATAATTGTACAGTACTCTAATGTTTATAATTTCATTTGCACAGTGTAAATACATAGTTACATTTTATTTTATCTTTATTCTATTTTTATTATCCTTTTAAACAAATTTAACTTTATGTGGAGAAGTCAGGAAAGAATTTCACTGCTGGCTGTACCATGTATATATATGTATGTGACAAATAAACCTGATTTTAATTTTGTGGTACTAGGGACTGTAACTAAGGGGTGTATGAGTACAATAGTTTATTCTGGACAAGCAATACAACAAGCAAACAAGGTGTACAGTATATACAACAAAGCATCCTCTGTACAACATGTAATAAGTGTAACAAACTTCAGGAGGGAGACCATGGACAGTACCAAATTAAAAAATGATTTTTATAAAAAATTATTCTGGAACTTTTACAGTATAAATGTTTTATTAGAAAACAAATTCACACAATAATTGTGTTAATTATTTATTAAGCGTTATGAAAATTAGGTTATTTAAACACGTATTTCAGATTGCACTGCAATCTGAAATTGCAATTGTACTGCAGATGTACATAGATAATAATTGACCCATAATAGAAGCAATTATTAATAAACTAAAAACAGTGCAACTAACAGAATACAAAAAACTCCACACTTTTGCTGTGCAACACATACTCCACCTGAAACATGTAGACAAAAACAAATATATTAATTAAATAATCAAAGCCATTACTTTACCCCCCCCCCCACACACACACAAGCATAAAATGTTAAATGAGTTATTATTTTTAATTATAACACTTTTTCAATATAAAAGTGATATGAAGCAGTATTATAGAATTATAAGGGACACTAAATTAACAATCTTTAACAGCTATCAACCTGTTGCTTGGCATGCTTGATATAGGACATGTTAATGTGTCTTTGCTATCGTAACGATGGGAAAAGTACACCTTGCATGACATGAAACATACAAAAGGTTTCATAAATCCATGCAATGTGTCATAAATCAATCAGCACCTCATAGTTGCATTTATTAATTACATATATAATTATGAGTTTAATAGAACTAAAATATGAGTGTGTGTGTGTGTGTGTGTCTTGCCTTGTCTATCCCAGCAGTGAAATGATCATCACCACTCCCATAAATTGGGTAAAGAGAATAACAGGAGTGAAGAAGGACCACACAGGCCACAGAGCAATGTTAAAGCTGTAAGACACAATAAGACAGTTAGGCAACTTAAAAACAAATAAGTCTGGAGCAAGAGAGCAGCAGGTTGGAGGTTAAAAACGGTTATAAAAAAAAGGTCATGCACAAAAAACAAATCTGCTGTGGGGTGACCGCATGAATAAATAAAGTGCTGCATCTGAAATCTCCTTCTAAATTGTAGCAGGTACTAGTTTGCTCCAGTTGACTCATGGGGGGAAAATTGCTGCAGAAAACAGTCATCGACTGAAGCTTTACCTACTATATATCGCCTATAGCTTTTACCAACTATTTAGTTAAGTGTCTAAAGGAGTAGTTTATAATGCTGTGACATACACACTAACCTGAGGGAGGCAGCAATAAATGTAGCAGTAGTAATTGGTGGAATTGCAGGATATTCCTGATCATACTGTTTAATCCCCTTGTAACACTCCAGATATACGATGCAGAAAGCAGCAAGCACCAGACACACTCCCAGCAGCACCAAGCCCACATTAAACCACCAACTGTAAAATACACACAATAGATCATATATACAGAAACATGCATGCATATGGAGTAGAGGCAGAGTCACACATTTTAAGAAACTACTAAAGATGCATCTTTTTAACAAATACCTGTTGTAGGAGAGGGAAAAAAGTGGGGGGTGCAGGATCATATAACGATCAGGTTTGATAATTCTACAATGCAGCAGGTTTCTTCATAACTACTGACTTGTGGTGTTCTCATTTGTAAGTCACTTTGGATAAAAGCGTCTCTAAATGACTAAATTTAAATGTAAATGAGTAAGATCACTGTAAAAAATTGGCCATACATCCACTCATATAAGCACACAAAGTTCATAAAAAGGCTTTCCTGCTTTTCAGTACACAGCTACAGTCTACATTGCATGTCATCACTGTGTACGAGTCTAAGGACAATGTGAAACCTGAAATAGGAGATGAACAACCCTGAAACCTTTATTGTTTAATGCTTACAAAACATATATTTTACAAGACAAAAGAATAAGAGCTTACGCATTTTCTCAAAAGTGGTTGAAGGTTACAGGTATAAAGTAACAGTATTATTAGTCTCAATAACACATGTACAGCGGTTCCATGACTTTTGGCACAATAAGTAAAAGATGCACTGTACATCAACCACATATATTCCTTGTAAGTCGTAAAAAAATTTTACATTAAATAAATATATAACATTAAATGATTCAAGATTCAAATAGGATTATTTTTTATTGCTTACGTAACCGAACACCATCAAAGTGCTTAAATTATAATCCCTTTCACAGATTCACATATTATAGTTGCACAGTGCAGCTGCAAATATTACAGCGAACATAATTAACTGGTTCCCAAACTTTTTTCCTTGGTGCACCCTCAATATGCAAAAAATATATTGAACCAAATAATCCCCACAAACTGTATTGATCAAAATAATCCCCACAAACTGTATACAACATAAGAATAAAATTATTTATTAATTATTAATTAAAATTATTACTAATTATGAACATTCATTCATTATCTTCCGCTTTATCCTATATTAGGATCATGGGGGGTGTTCCCCATGCCCATCCAGAGGAGAACGTTTCGGACGCTGGGCAGATACAGGGCGCCAATCTATCGCTGGGCATAATTATGAACATGTATTGCATATTTAGCTCAATTCTTGTTTGAATGACACAGCAAATGCTGCATAATTATAGGCAATTTCAGTTTAATATAAATGTGAAAAGTAGACAAAGAGACTGTATACTGCTGGCCCATAAGAAAGCTATAGGTTTAACCATGTTTTGCATTAATCCACTGATGTCAGATATAATACACTACACAGACAAAAACAGATAATTTCATTTGAAAATATATGGTGCAGCTTTTAAATACTAAAAGCTGAAGTTTGATTATTTGGTGGCTGAAGTGAGAGAGTGAGGTTGCTAAGCGCAGGTTAGGGCAGAGGAAATAGACTTATATATATATATATATATATATATATATATATATATATATATATATATATATATATATATATATATTATATATATATACTTATTTACAGCAATCTTTTCCCATTTTTTATAATTTGCAACTATGGTTGTAAATAGAATTTTAATTATTGACTTGAATTATATTATTAATTAAATTAAACTGACATAATAAAATGTCTAATATGTTTTGTCCAGGATAAACAACATGAAAAAAAAATTATAGGGTAGGTTGTAAATGTTTACATTAAAAACAATATAATCCACAATATCCCTAATGTAAAAACTGTATATAAGTACTGTACAGTGGCTCTAAAAACTAGTGATTGTAATTTGTTTTGGTCCTCCCAAAGTTTCTTCCTTAAAACACCATACCACGGTGTTTTTTCTTGCCACTGTCGCTTCGGCTTGCTCTTTGGGGATTTAGGTGTGGAACACTGTAAAGCATTTGTGACAATGTACTGTTGTTAAAAGTGCTATATAAATAAATTACTTGAACTAGACTAGGGACTTACACAAAATTACAAATTTGACGAGCAGGGCAGACATTTATTCCCGTATTTTTATTTTATAACAAGATTTACTATTTTTCCTTTTTGCTTTTAAAATATTAAGCACCACAGATTTGTGCCATAAGAGAGAAAAGAGTTTATCAGACTGAAGTGGCATGGTGGCCTAATGGTGGTTAGCACATTTACCTCTCAAAACTGGGGATCAAGGTTCGAATCCCAATGTGAATGGAGTTTCCATGTTCTCCCCATGTCCACCTGGCTTTCCTCTGGGTTTTCTCCCACAGTCCAAACACATGGATTCAAGGTGAATTGGCTGCTCTAAATTGCCCCATTAAGTGCGTGTGTGTCTGTGTGAGTGTGCCCAGCGATAGATTAGTGCCCAAAACGTTCTCGCCTGGATGGGCATGGGAAATCCGCTTATGACCCTAGTAGAGGATTAAGTGGAACAAAATGAATGAATTAATAGATGTATGAATTATTAAACTGACCTGTACTACACTAACTGTATCAGGGACCTGTACCACTAATTGATTACATTGACAATTTAACTGCTTATCCAATTCCGTGTTATAGTTGTTTATGGTGGTTCTCCCAGAAACACAAAATGCACTACTTCCTAAAGCACTATGCACAGACGCAATCACCCACTTATGCACTCTTTTGGGATATTTGTCATTTCCATCCCACTACTTATATGTTTTTAGTAAGAAAGGCTGAAGGAAGCCAGAGAACAGTGAGAAAACCCAAGCAGTATATACATTGTACAGATGCTTTATTAAATAAGGTCACCAAAAACCTCTTAATGACAATTTTATATTACAATGCCATTGGACATTTATATTCAGATCACAAGTAGCCGGTACACAACAAATGTGATGCTACATGTATATAAGAACCTCCAAAGTTTACTTAATTGCTAAGAAAAAAACATAAGACCAACTAGCTGTAAAATTAAGGAAATCCAAAAAAATTATTCAAATGAAAAAAATAACACTGTAGGTAAAATGGGAATTCAAATCTAGTTGAAATGAGTGAAATTAAAAAGCTGGGTGATCGAAGCTGAAATAATAAACACTAAATCGCAAAAACTAAAGGCACAGAGGGGCATAACAAATACAAACTAGGAATAAATATAAAAAAATCTATCAAAAATATAAAATACACCAAATTTGTGCCAGAAATCAATAAAAACATGCATTATCTTTGGTTTAGTATAATTACCTCTTAATATCATTATTTTCCAGAATGACACTAAAGAAATCAACATAGTATGTCAGTCCGATAGAGGCCACAATCCAGAAGATAGAATGGCGGTTAATGCGAGGAAGTGGTTTTTGATCCACTTTACCTGTATGTGATACACAGAGAAATTAAACACAGACAATAACACAACAACCATCACACAGAAGAATTTGTCTTCCATATTTAACGAATCTGTGCAGTAAAACACACACATATGCACACTGAGTGTATTAAGCCCTGTATATGTCCGAGCAATTGGATTAAGGTCCCTTGTCCAAAAACATTTCAGCCATAGTACTTGATGGGATCAGGAATAAAACTGGGGAGCTTTAAGCTTACGACTGCCCCTCTTTGCACATGCAATGTAGTAAGAATGGTGTGCCATCTGAGGTATTGTTTAACGCTTTATGTGGTATGTGGGATTTTTTTTTATATTACATTTTTTATGCTTATAAATAAACTGTATGGATTATTATTTATCTATTGTGCTTTTTTGTCTTTTTTGAGTTCAACTTACCATTTTTTATCCATTATGCCTTGTAACATACAGTAGCTAAATATTATTTGTAGAATTAATGACACTAATCTAATCCTTATAAGTTAAACTCTAATTTCCATATGCTAGGGAAATTCTCAATATATCACACTATTACTTCAATATGGTTGACTGTAGAGAATGTGTTCTTTCTTTAAAGGTCTTATTTTCATTTTCTGTAAATGATACAATAATCTACTTTGGTCTAATTTGTCTACAGAACAATTTACTATAAGCATTGTGGCTTCCTTAGGTAAGTCACTTCTTTTTATCTCTCTAAATTAACAGAATGGTTAGTAGGGTAGGTAGTTCAATTCTGCATTAAGTACAAAGCTCTTTTGGTATTGTATAGAATACTTTATGGTCTGGCTTCAAAATACCTGAATGGTCTCATTGTGTTTTATAATCCAATAAGCGAACTCCACAAGGTTTACTAGGTTTAGGGTTACATTTAGTCCTTTGACTGAACAAGTTGCTGGTGCAGGAGAATTTAGCTGTACAAGGTCCTTGATTTTTGAATAGTCTTGTTATCTAAGTTTGGGAATCTGACTTTTGATTACTTTCGATCCTTAAAAATTGAAAACAAATGTCCTATTTAATTGTTTTTAATTAAACAATATCTGTAAAAATGAGCTTCTTTATTTATTACTGATATTGTGAGACCTGCAGTTTGATCAGACATGGGTTGTAAATTAGATACAGGGGAAAAAATGGACAGGAAAAAAAATGGATGGAAGTTAAGGATTGGTAGTGTCACTGTGGGTTTGGGGTTTTTGTGTGCCCATCTGTAGTTATTTGCTACACTGAATATGAACTTGAAAGTAATGTACTTAAATTCTGTCAATTCTAAGTTTCTGTACATTGTCTGTGTCTTGATTTAATTTATGTTTGCAATACCTAATTAATCTTTTCTTTAGATGAATGTCAATAATATGTAACGTGACATTTCTCTGGTCACTGATCATGGTAGTGAAGCCCTGTGCTAGCCTGCTGTGAATTGATACACTTGCAGATGCATGTGAAACCAATTATTAGTTCCATTGCTGATTGTTAAGTGGAACAATACACTAAATTTGTTGTGTTTAGGAGGTGCTAATCCTTATTCAGCCGGCCCCTGATGGACACAAAGTTTTTATAGTGCACGGCTCCAGCAGAAGACAAGGATTTGGACAACCATTCCTGATGCTCGCTTTTTGCTTGCATAATTGGGGCAGTTGTTAACAGTTCTTGGGTCCAACTTGCTCACTTTTACCCATCTTATAACATAGCTAAAAAATCTATTGAATAAACTACATCTTTGTGGTGCAATGTTTACATTATTTTCTTACAACTGCTTCCTATGTGAGCCTGCCCTATTGAATCCTTGTTTCAATTCAATATCCATGCAAATATTTGGTACAGTAAAATAGAGGGCATATGAATTTCATGATGTAACTTTTTTTTATAAGTGGTAAACATTTAACATGGAACTTCAAAAAGCTTAGCAGATCGTGTTGCACTATATATAACAGTGCTTTGTAAAATAAGAAAATAAGTGAATGACATGTTTTTGTAATATCACTTCTGTCATATCAATTATTTCTATTTAGTCTAGCGTCATGACACTTATTATACACAATAAGACACTTTCTTCATAATAACAGACTACATGTCAGATTTAGTTGTATGGTTGGTTCTTCGCCCAGCATGTAAGAACATTTGCAAATGCTTAAAAAAACTTACTTTTTTCTTCATTGTCCTCTTCAGTTACTGGCCGTAATAAAAACTCTGCATCTTTTTTAAATCTATTTCTTAGAACAGCTAAGTCACTATCAGCTAGCATATTTGCCATCACCACCGCTGCTGCTACTACCGGGAATGACGTCACGCCTCTCCAACAAACACCAAACGCACGCGCGAACAGAACAATAACATCCAGTTACCTTTAAAACCGAAAAGTAAAGTTCCAGATGTTGATGTTTACGTATTAAATTGTATTTTAAAAACAGTATAATTCATAATTTAGAGTACTAGATTTATGGTTTTAGGATTTTCAACCAAATTCAAATGCAATGAAGACGTAATTTGCATAAACTGTCAACTTATCCAGGCTCTGCCTCTACAACAATAAGGCTTCAGCATCAAGCATGTAAACAAATAACAGGATATTTTAGTGTATAGACTTTGTTTATTATATTTTAGATCCGCTGCCAAATTGTTGCAATACAACCTTAAAAGTAAACTAGTAGTTTTCCATCAAAAATGAACCTACAACAACAAAAAGAAAAACTACAACAGATGCATTGACCACTACCTAACTACTACTACTAATAATAATATAGGTGGTTTGATAGCACAAGGGTTGTTGTTGTTGATTTGATGATTTAATGATCAGATTTGCTACAGACAATGACCCCCTCCCCTGTCCAACGAGTTTGTCTCACCGCTGATTTCTGTCCTCAAAGCTATATAAATGACATATTTAGAAATAAAATAATAATTGTGACATAGTTTTGGGGTTTCTTTTAAGCCTTTACTTAATCTTTATAAAATCCATTATTTTTATTCTGTTTTGGAATAATGGTTGCAGACAACATACAAAAAATCAATTAAACTTGTGTTACAGAAGGGTGGGCTGATCAATGCAAGCTACGCTAAAAGGTATCAGTACATGACACGAGTGCAACTGGTGTTGTTGCTAAAACAGTTTCCTCCCACAGTCCAAAAACATGGATTTAAGGTCAATTGAATGATCTGAATTGCCCCATAGTGGTTAGCACGTTTGTCTCTCAGCGCTAGGGATTCCCGGTTCGAATCCCCATCTCCCCGTGTCCGCGTGGGTTTCCTTCGGGTTCTCCGGTTTCCTCCCACAGTCCAAAAACATGGATCAAGTTAATTGAGTTCTCCAAAATTGCCCCATATAGAGTGTGTCTGTGTGAGTGCGTGTGTGCCCAGTGATGGATTGGCGCCCTGTCCTGGGTCTATCTGCCCAGCGCCCGAGACGTTCTCCCCTGGATAGGCATGGGGAACCCCACCGCGACCCTAATAGAGGATAAAGTGGGAGATAATGAATGAATGAATGAATTGCCCCATATAGTGTGTGTTTATGTGTGTCAGTGTGAATAAGTGCACCCGGAACATTCTCCCCTGAATGGACATGGGGAACCCTGCGAACCTAGTAGAGGATTGAGCAGAAGATAATGAATAAATGAATAAGTATACTGGCAGTAGGAAACTGTTTTCCACAAAAAAAGCACAAAAGCACAAAAAGAAAGATACAGACACAATAAAACAACATGAACGAAGAGTATTGTTAATTTAAGAAATAAATATTATCAAGCGTAATGTTGGAATAAAAAGAACTGATACAATTTTTTTTTCTGCCATACCTGTGATTCTTAAAGTTGTTTATTCATTCATTCATTCATTATCTTCCGCTTATCCTCTATTAGGGTCGCGGTGGGGTTCCCCATGCCCATCCAGGGGAGAACGTCTCGGGCGCTGGGCAGATAGACCCAGGACAGGGCGCCAATCCATCGCTGGGCACACACTCACTCACACATACACACTCTAAATTGGGCAATTTTTTTGAGAATTCAATTAACTTGATCCATGTTTTTGGACTGTGGGAGGAAACCGGAGAACCCG
>JAFMOD010000265.1:396640-415579 GCA_019802435.1 Corydoras maculifer
TTATCTTCCGCTTATCCTCTATTAGGGTCGCGGTGGGGTTCCCCATGCCCATCCAGGGGAGAACGTCTCGGGCGCTGGGCAGATAGACCCAGGACAGGGCGCCAATCCATCGCTGGGCACACACTCACTCACACATACACACTCTATAGGGGGCAATTTTGAGAATTCAATTAACTTGATCCATGTTTTTGGACTGTGGGAGGAAACCGGAGAACCCGGACTAAACCCACGCAGACACGGGGAGAAGACCGACAAATTAAAAAGGAAATAATTAAGTTAAATGTTACAACAATGCAATAATTACAGAACCCAAAGCAGACTGGTGTGTTTGTGTGTTTCACTGACATGAGTGGATCAAAAACAACAGTGTGTAGTGTCACAAAACAGATTTCGTTTAGAACAGATCAATGATGAGAGGATGACTAACAAAAAACTATGCAATAGCAGATAAGTTACTGTCTCGAAAATACATTTACAAGATAAAGCAATAAGGCTGATGCACACCACCCCAATCACCACCGCAAGTGTTACTAGAGAGTTAAAAATAAAACATCACCCAAATGATATCTGCACTGAGGTAGTCCTATAATATCCCCTGATATTTAGAGAACAGAGGATCAATAAAGCATGCAGGAAAACAGAAAACATCCTGCTTTTATAGAACTTTAATTTACATCTTATGGTAAATAAAATATACACTGTATTTAGAAAAAAGGTAAATCTGATAAAGTAGCCAGTGCGGTAGTGGTTAGGGCGTTGGGCTATCAATCTGAAGGTTGGGGATTTAAATCCCAGGTCCACTAAAGTTACCAATGTTACCACTAAAGTTACCTTAAGCAAGGCCCTTAACCCTCATTGCTTCAGGGATGTTGTGATTAACCATGTGCTCACCTTGTAAGTCGCTTTGGATAAAAGCGTCTGTAAAATGACCAAATGCAAATGTCATATGACCAAATGAGTAAGTATTAAAATTACATAAATTTAAGAAGAAGAAACATTGTGTGTTTGTAAACGTAGTGAAGAGTCAGCACTTTTCTTTAAAAAAATAATGTATCAATGACAAAAATCTTACTTTTTCTTTGAATTATTAATAAAATATTTAGTGGAATAATTATTGTTTCTGAGAACTGCTGAACATGTGTTGCATGAAGTTAACCAACTTCTGACATCTCTGAATAGGTAATTTAGTACAAGATTACAAGATGATAGGACACTGGGGAAAAAAAATAAAACAACGAATTGGGATTAAAGGAAGGGGATTAGGAAGGACACTTCATTAATTCAATATCCCAATTGTTTTTAACCAAAATGTATATAATATGTATGTAATTATTCTTTTTGGGCCACTAGACCCAAAAAGAACAATTCTGCTTTCATCATCCACAAACTGCTGTGCCATATCCATTTGCAGATTTAAACCATCCATCCATCTATTATCTTCCGCTTACAAGGGTCGTGGTGGGGTTCCCCATGCCCATCCAGGGGAGAACATTTCAGGTGCTGGGCAGATACACCCAGGACAGGGCACCAATCTATCGCTGGGCACACTCACACACACATACTCTATATGGGGCAATTTGGAGAATTCATTTCACCTTGATTCATGTTTTTGGACTGTGGAAGGAAACCGGAGAACCCGGAGGAAACCCATGCGGACACGGGGAGAACATAAACTCCACCCAGATTGTGATTCGAACCGGGAATCCTTAGCGCTGAGAGGGAGACATGCTAACCACTAAGCCACCGTGCCGCCCTAAATTTACACCAACAGGACATTTCAACAACATTATTTTGCAGGGTAACTCTGCTTTAAATTAATCATCTTCTGATTGTAGCAGTAATCACAGGATTTTTAGAGGTAATCATTGGATGAACCTTTGCCAGTGTGGCTATTCTTCGATTCAACAGTTTTTCCTCAATTTATTCTGTTTTTTTCAGGTTTTAATTGTACAGCACTGACCCTCATGATTTTCACTTCTCTACATGGAAACTGGAAATTTACAGAAAATTAAAGTTTTTCAGTATTTGTGTAAATTCACATTATATTGAAGAAAATCCACCCATCTTTAAATAACTTCGATAAAGTAAGACCATTGGTATTAGACCTGCCCAGGTTGGTATTATATATATATATATATATATTTTTTTTTTCCCCCCATGCAGCATCATCAAAAGTAAAAAAAGAATTAAGAATCAGCAGTTAAATAATTCTTTCTTAAAATATTTAGTTTAGCGCTGCAAGCCTAAAACAGGACAGTGAACTATGTTTATCAGATTGTATCATGTTTTTTATTTCTTTAGCTCACTTTAGATAAGGGCAGGCACGGTGGCTTAGTGGTTAGCACGTTTGCCTCTCAGCGCTGGGGATTCCCGGTTCGAATCCCCATCTGGGTGGAGTTTCCATGTTCTCCCCGTGTTTGCGTGGGTTTCCTCCGGGTTCTCCGGTTTCCTCCCACAGTCCAAAAACATGGATCAAGTTAATTGAATTCTCAAAAAAATTGCCCCATATAGAGTGTGTCTGTGTGAGTGAGTGTGTGCCCAGCGATGAATTGGCGCCCTGTCCTGGGTCTATCTGCCCAGCGCCCAAGACGTTCTCCCCTGGATGGGCATGGGGAACCCCACCGCGACCCTAATAGAGGATAAGCGGGAGATAATGAATGAATAGATGAGGGCATCAGCTAAATGTTATAAATGTAAAAATACTGTCTCAGTCTTTTTTGTTTCTCTTCTTTTGCCTACTCAGGTATAATGAACCCTAAGACTCAGCAGAAAAGCAGATCTGTAAGAGTGTGTGCAGTGCACCGTTGAGATGTGTGTGTGTAAATGTATCCATGCTGATAAAGCCCTCTCACAGACTTGGTATTGTTGGAGTGGATGGAGAGCTCAACCCCCAGCTCACTTCTGTGGGAAGAGGAAGCTCAGTTTTGGGTTCAAATGAGTATCACATTTACTCTGAAAAAATTACAAAGTCTAAAGTAAGTTTGTCTAATTTAAATTTTGGCAAAACAGAACAGAATCAGCCAAGTATTTTGTGGTTATGGTTTTATTATAGGTTCATCCTCTGCACAAAAAATACAGTGATGCTTTGCTGTGATACAAAGACATGCCTTTTAAATTAAATATTTCATGTTATTTTAAACAAATCCATATTGTGCACAACTGCCACAAGTCTGCCTATCTTTCTAATTTAACAAGTACAGATGTCACTAATGATATTATTAAGGAGAAATCCTTTTGCTTCTCAGCTGATGTTATATATTTTAAGGCATATTCCTTTTAGTTTTCCATCCAATTAAACATTCATTCATTCATTCATTATCTCCCGCTTTATCCTCTATTAGGGTCGCGGTGGGGTTCCCCATGCCCATCCAGGGGAGAATGTTTCGGGCGCTGGGCAAATAGACCCAGGACAGGGAGCCAATCCATCGCTGGGCACACACTCACTCACACAGACACACTCTATATGGGGCAATTTTGAGAATTTAATTGACTTGATCCATGTTTTTGGACTGTGGGAGGAAACCGGAGAACCTGGAGGAAACCCACGCAGACACGAGGAGAACATGGAAACTTCACCCAGATGGGGATTGGAACCGGGAATCCCTAGCGCTGAGAGGCGAACGTGTTAACCACTAAACCACCATGCCGCCTCAAATTAAACATTTTTATTTAATTTTTAAGTAAAATCACTTAATAACATGCCTGTCGTTAAGGTCTAAGCTTTCTTTATTTCAGTATTCTGCTGTTGATAATTTGTATTTTCATACTTGTGCATGTTTATCTTTAAACAATGCAATTATTGTGTGATATTTTATACATTTATCCAGAACACTGAATGATTCCACTATCTTAGAAAACATAACAGAAATGTTCTGGGATATGTTCATAATGATATAATTTATAGCTACTACTTTTGTTTATTAGCTGCAGATTTATAATAAGACAAAAAAATTTACTTGTGTTAATTAAATTATTAAAAATTACATTGTGTTAATTTTATGCCAAAGGCTGTACTGTGAACAGCTTCTCCAAGCAGACCTGTGGCACCTTCAGAATTATAGTTCATCACTTGCTAGTTTTTCCTGAATGCCCTTCTTTATTTAGGTACTGAATAAACCTAGTGTGTATGTGTAATTTAAGATTTTACTATGAAAGATATTGAAATAAATGCTTTGACAACTTACAGTTTTGTATAACACTTTTTTTTTAATAACATACATTCATCTGAAGTCTAGACCAGCGTATCAGGTAGAACAGCTATCAAATCAGAGTTTATTCACGCATTAGCAAATATTGTATACTGGTTCTTTTAGGCATTTTATTACATTTGCATAATTTTATTGTGAAAGCTGTTTTGTGCCTTAAACAGGGAGCATATGTGTATTTACCAAACATTTCAAAATAATTAATTCACAGGTTACCATGTGTGGGTATCGCATTTAATACAAGACAAACAGTGTATTTGTTCATAAAGAACATTTATTATAAGAAAGGATGCAATAGGGAGAAGACATGAAACCAAACAATATGAAGTGAGTAAAAGTTAGGATTATTTAATAAGTCGGACTTTATCTTTTACCATCCGGAACTTAGGGTTTTTGAGTTTCTTGTTAAAAAGAGAATAGAGTTCTTCCTCAGATTTATAATTTCCATCACCACTGAAGGAATAATATGCTGCCAACACCTGTGGAGTCATACAATCAGTATTGCTTGCTCTTTAAGTTCACTGCATTATTTTTATATGTATGCAGCAAGTAAATAAAACTAAACATTTTAAACTAGAGCTATTTACCCCACATTAAAAAATCCTGAAAGCACTTAAGCGCTTTTTCTCCATTTCCTTCTGGGAATGTATTTTTAATGACAATTGACTCGGTGACAATCGGCTTTAGCAATAGTGTATTTTTTAATGTTTAAAAGGGCTTTACCTTCTTACGAAGCTTCTTAACCAATAGTCCTTCTTCTGGGGCCTGACGTAAAACTGCTTTTATTGTCCCCTTCCAGTTGAACTTTCCTTTAAGTCAGAAAAACCAAAACAAAACATAAAAATTAATAATAATTAAAAAAAAAAAAAAAAAAGTCCAAAAACATGGATCAAGTCAATTGAGTTCTCCAAATTGCCCCCTATAAAGTGTGTTTGTGTGAGTGAGTGAGTGTGTGCCCAGCGATAGGTTGGCGCCCGGTCCTGGGTGTGTCTGCCCAGCGCTCGAAACGTTCTCCCCTGGATGGGCATGGGGAACCCCACCCCCTACTAGAGGATAAAGCGGAAGATAATGAATGAATGAATGAAATATACATATATATATATATATATATAATCTCGTCTGCTAAATAACTAAATTAGAATAAATAAATTAAATTAGAATGACAACAGTGCCCCCTTATGCAGGCAAATCTCAGAATCATCTATTTGACAGCGAAAGAAAAAGGCCATAAAAAAATATGGTGATATGACCAAGAATGCCGGTCATGTTAACTAAGACTATACAGAACTATATACTAGTGTATAGGTTGGTACATGGCTAGAGAAGAATGTTATATTGTATATTGGGCTAATTTTATTACTGGTTTATGAAGATTGACTGACTTTATTAAAGATTGGTGAAACAGGAGTAATGATTAATGTCCACAATAAATAGATAATGTGCATTAACTGTATACATTTTAGCAATAAAAGAACCCTGAATATATGTCCTTAGTAAATCTCAGTTACATAAGGTTATTCAAGAATACAATGAGACTCATTTGCATCACATGTAGTACATAAAATGAAACAAAATTATGGCTCATATAAAACAAAGTTTTAAACATATTTAGTGTAGAAAAATTATATTATTAAAAGAAAATATAACTTGGTACATGTTAGTGTTTATGCTGCTTAAAGAGTGTACAGATCTACTTCCGACAAACGAATTAATGTTTTCGGAGTAAGCCAAAGGTTTATGCTTCCTATGCTTCCATAGTCTTTGTAGAAATAAAACAGCCTTAAATAAGACCCTTCACCATACTTAAAAGTTGGCTTCAAATTTTTCTTAGTAAAAAAAAAAACCTTTCTTTTTATACACCAAATCTCCATTTAGTGCCAAGAAAGATGTGACATATTTAACATGATAAATTGAAGTACATTTAAACAGTGGTGAGAGGACATTTTTTTTCAGTAGGATAGATGTATACCTTTAGAAATGGGTGTGTCTTGTTCCTCCTGTTGATCCTCTGCTAAGTTTGTATTGGGGCTCACTAAGGGACAAAAAAAAATCTGATAAGAATTGTGATTTTTTTTTTTTTACCCCAGGTTTATTTGAAGAGTTAAAGTGATTTTTTTTTAACATACTTCTCCCCCTCCCTGAAATTTGACAATCTATAAAAAAGTACATCATTATTCCATCATCCCAAGAACAATTTATACCTGTACACCTAAAACCCTGTCATTATACATGTTCTTGCATCACCATGTCAAAGTTTAATTTAGAACAATTGTTTTGATCAATATTACAGATTTGTTTAAATGAATGCAAAATTAAATTCAAGTGAATTGTGTGGCAGCGTGGGTGAAAGGAATGAGGGCTGGAGACATGAGCTCACAAGCTCATGAGCTTGTTTTATTACCACACTTTAAATAGTACATTTAATGTCTATTGTGTTGTCGATGGATCTGCTGTGCCATTACATCCTGCAGCTTGTTGCCAGATCTCTCTCTGGCATCAGACGGAGTCGAATCAGGGACACTAATGAATCTCCCTGACCATTGCCTCTCCCACCCCCAAGCGCGACCATGGTGGGGTTATACCATTCTTATCAAAATATATTCTTATCTACAAAAAATGTAGACATTGAAGAAAAAGTTTCATTGAAAAAATAACAGCACCTCTTATCCTACCAACAAAATGTCAATGATCCGACAACCACACTAATCAAATTGTGTTGAGTTTACAAGTGTAAACTAATTAAGTAAAAAGCTTACCGTCTGACTCCTCCTCCATCTTCTTCTTCTTCTTCTTCGTCGTCTTGTTTGTATTCTCTTTAACACCATCCACTTCTGCTGCCTTTCTCTTTTTGTTATTTCCCTGTTTCACTATAGCCCTTTCTCCATTTTGCTCATTCTCCAGATTGCCATAATCATTTTTCTTCTTTTTGCATTTTTTCTGTCGTTTCTCTATCCTCTTGCTCTTGTCATTTTCCTTTTTATTGGCAATATCCTCCCCTTCAGGTTCCTCTGTCAATGTTGTACTATTTTCACCCTTCACGGCTATCTTAGCATCATGCACGCCATTCTGTATAGCAATGGACACAACATTATCATAGTTCTTTGTGTGGTTGGTTGTGTAGGTGTTTACATGAAGGAGAGACTTACGCTGTCTGTAGATGTGGAAAAAATGTCCCAAACTTGATTTTGCAGACTGGAATCATGGATTTTTAAACTGTTTTTCATCCAGTTCTGTGAAATTGGACATTTACACAGGTTTATAAAGATGGAAACAGTTTGTTATTTTATATTGTCATAACTAAAATGCAGTTTCTTCAGCATTGGACTTACATATTAAATAATTTGAAAGGCAAATCCCTGTGACATTAATTATTTAGACAAAAGCAGTCAATGGACCATTATACAAAATTTCATGCAAAGTCAAAGTTTGCTCCTAAACACAGGTACTCTCTCAAGGAAACATTGTAATAGTACTGAGATCATGACACTTTAACTTTACACAAATAGACCTGTCAGTGAATTGGGCTCTTTTGCCAAATAGAAAAGCCAAAACTGTAAGTAATGTTTAAAAAAAATAACTTGATGTTTGAATGTTTGTAAAGCTTTAAGAATTTTTAACATGACAACATCTTTTAATATACATTGGGGAAAAACATAGTTGGTCAGTCACCAATTGTACAAGTTTTCCTACTTAACAAGGGGGGAGGGAGGCCTGTAATCATAGGTAGACCTCAACTATGAGAGACAAAACGAGAAAAAAAAAATCTGAAGAAAAAAAAAAAAAAAAAAAAAGAAAAAAAAAAAATCACATTGGGAAACAAAGGAGTGGCTTCATAAAAAGCATTTCAAGGTCCTGGAGTGGACTAGCCAGTCTCCAGATCTCAATCCCATAGAAAACCTTTGGAGAGAGTTGAAAGTCCCTGTTGCCTGCTGACAAAACATTACCTCTGTCATTGCCAACAAAGGAAATATAAAGTATTGAGATGAACTTTTGGTATTGACCAAATACTTATTTTCCACCATTATTTGCAATCAAATTATTTAAAATCAGACAATGGGATTTTTTTTATTTGTTTTCTCATTTTGTCTCTCATAGTTGAGGTCTACCAATGATGTCAATTACAGGCCTCTCTCATCTTTTTAAGTGGGAGAACCTACACAATTGTTGACTGACCAAATATGTTCCCCCACTGTACATACCCATTAAATTGTTCCACATTTTTCATGTAACTTTATTATTTTTATATTATTGATGTTATTTAATTTCATTGAATGTTTGTATGACAGACCAACACAAAGTAGTAAGTAATTGTAAAATACATGGTTTTCAGTGAAAATTGAAAAAATCTAAATGTGAAGAGTACCACACTCTTCACATTTGTATTCAGGCCCTGTTCCCTGATCCCCCTAAATATACCAATTGCTAAGTCAACTAATTAGTAAACAGTTAACCTTGGGCAATATATAAAGCTTTCCAGCAACGGTTTAGACAAATATTTTTTTTATGTTTTTGTGATTTTTTTTTTAATTGTTGGTCATACTGCATGGCCATCTGTGGTCCATTTTGTAAAAAATGTACATCTGTTCACTGTTTCATACAGTCATGTCTATTTGTGAACCTGTACATCCACCTCTGTAATGGTTAAATGTTTTTTCTGATTAAATACACTCCAAAACATGTTTATAACCAGCCTTATGTGCAATTCCAAATTAAATATTATATAGTTTATATCTGCAATAGTTACAATAATTGGTTAGATTTTTTTTAAATGATGTGTCCTGTGAATCAGATATGAAACTATCTTAATTGCTATGGTATGTTTCATATCATAACCACTGCCACTTTACTATTGTATTTTGCCATATTTTCCTTTTGTTATTTAAAAGGAGCTTCAGTCTTTAGTGTATTTATAATTCCTGCATTAGTGCAGCTGTGATAACCGGAATTTCATGCCCAACTCTGCATCTGTTAATGATTTTAAATCCATTTACAGCAACCTATTTCCCATATATTAATTAAAAACTTAGGAATATGAACTAGAACACATAATAGTTTAATTTACAAGCATTAATGTGCACATTAAAACTTGTGATACTGCACACACTCTAGATTGTGAATTTACCTGAAACTTTGCTTTCTTGCGAGGAACGTTATCATAGGTGACAACATGCTGCAGAACGGACTTCAATCTTGCATTTACTCCTGGCTTATTAATAGCCTCTTGGATCCTCTACATTTAATCACAACACAAACATGCAAATTACACATAAAACAAGATGCATAAAGGACTGTGTATGTGGGTGAAATATTTTTAAGAACAGAATGGGCTAACCTGAATCCACTGTTGTTGTTTCACATCACCTTTGTTTGCTTTGGCCTCATAGTTTTTCCCTCCATACTTCTGATCCTCACTGATACATTTTACATGGTTCTTATAGTCATCTCCTCTTCAAAGAGAAACATTAGTCACTCATTATCTTCAGCTTAATCCTCTACTAGGGTCGTGTGGGGTCCCTATGTCTATGTCCATCCAGGGTGGAGCATTTCAGGAACTGGGCAGATACACCAATTTCTCCCTAGTCACAGTCATTCATATGGGGCAATTTAGAGCATTCTATTTACATTGAATCCATGTTTTCGGTCTGTGTGTAGAAACCAGAGAACCCAGATGGAGAAAATGATGTGGTAACTCGGTGGGTAGGATGTTGGGCTATTAACCTGAAGGTTGTGGGTTTAAATACATGGTCTATTGCAGATACCAATGTGGGTATGTGGGTGCTTGACCCATAACCTTTATTGCTTCAGTGGGGCTGTATGTAACCCTGTGTTTTGACCCCAAACAAGTTTGGATACTTGTAAGTCTATGCATAGTTACTATGCTCAGGATCTTCTATGAGGCTGAAAGTGGCAGATGTCAACTGACTGAACAAACTGATCCTAATGCCAGGGATGTTGTGGGTGTGTAGCCCACAACATCCCTCGCTGATGGCAGTGTCGGAGAGGAGGATGTCTGGGCTAAAGGCCATTATGAACAATGCCTCCCCTCACTGTACCACACATTGGTTAGACACAGAAGCACATTCAGCCTAAGACTCATTCTCCAAAAATGCACCACAGGAGGTCATTCCTACTAGTGGCCATCAATCTCTACAACTCCTCTCTTAATGCATATTATAACTGTGTGCAATAACAATTGATATGTACAATACTTTTTCAGTGCAAAATTTTATTTCATTACAAAACAGGTTTTTCAGTGCAATAATGTAAATATATGTAAAGTTATATATATATATATATATATATATATATATATATATATATATATATATGCCACTGCAACTTTAGCTTTTTGGTTTATATTCCTATTTAAATTTTAAGCGACTTACACCTTTTGAAACTATTTTTTATTTGACTATTATTACAGTTGGGCAGCATGGTGGCATAGTGGTATTCATGTTTGACTTTCAGTGCTGGGGATTCCAGGTTCGAATCCCACTCTGGTTGAAGTTTCCATGTTCTCGTGTCCGTGTAGGTTTCCTCCCACAGTCCAAAAAGATGGATTAAAGGAAAATTGAATCCTGGGCATGCGGAACACACCCGTGACCTTAGTAGAGGTTCAAGCGGAATATAATGAATGAATCCATTTTAATTAAAATTAATTTAATTACAGTTTATTGATGTGCTTATTAAGACTAATAGTACTATTTATATACTTTTTTTGTTTAGTGAAATACTGAAAATTGGGTACCTGTAACTGATTCCTCCAGGGTATTAAGAAAGTATTCTGATCCTGAAGTTGAATAAAAGCGTCTGCTATGCAAATAATGACCAAATGCAAATGTAATAGAAACTCCACCAAGATTGGGATTCGAATCTAGATCCCCAGCGCTGAGAGGAGAACGTGCTAACCTCTAAGCCACGTTACGTATTATTTTAACTACCCACGTTAAAGAGATGCATGTTTTTTTGCAGTTTGTGTGGTCATAGTGCAAGGCAAATTAGAAATTTCATAGTTAAGGTGTGTGCTGCGTGTTAATGTGATACATGTAGTAAATGTGATTAATCCTACCGGAAATCTGTTCCACAGTCGATGCAGGAGAATACTCGTGCTCCTCTGCACAACCCTGTGTGTTTTTGTATTTGAGCCTTTTTCAGAGACTCTCCACAGGCATTACAAGTAAAAACCACCATCCTAGTGTCTAATCCTAAGGTCAAATAACAGACTAATAACATTCACTTTTGCTCGAACTGTGCGAGTAATGCCCACCAAAAAACCCACGTTTAAACAGAGTACTACAGCGAAACCGTGTTGACTTGCACTGAAACACCCGAAAACTCAAAACCACGCCGGCACTCATGTCCGCCGCTATTTACCCTCCGTGCACGGACACATACCAAACGTATAGTTCCGCCATAGCTGCAATCAGAAATAATACGAAACACGATTTAACCATATCACGTTTCCGAGACAAGCAACGGGCGTTCATTGTAAATACATTTAAAAACGCGTATTACTACTTTACTGAATTAGTTTGTTTAATTAACGAATTTAGGAGGAGTGGGAAGGGTGGAGCAGGTTCTGCAGTGACTGTTCAGTCGAATTTGAGGTGAGTAGAATAAGCGTTTTTTAAATAATAAACACTTTCAGCTAATATTAAATGCTCATAAAAATCGGTTTATGAGTGTACGTGTTAGTGTCTATTTAAGACTGCTTGGTTTTTATAGCATATTTAATAAGACTGTATTATATGATGTGTAGTTACACTTTAGCATTAGCCAAAATTGGACCTTCAGCTTTGTCGTGGCTGGTCACAACCCGGTAACATTCAGCCCGCATTCCGCGGATTTAAAAGTTTGGGAGAAGTTTGTTGCTTCTGCATCCATTACTTTTAATAGAAATAACGGGTCATAAAAAATATTTCTCCAAAGTAATAGCACATGGATATTCATGTGTTTAATGCTCTGCACATTTTAAACACATGGTTCGAACACGTGAACGTTTTAAACCGTTTTCCTGTCGAGATATAGTCCTTTAAACAAAACTCGTTCATCCGAAATAATGTGCTTTGTGTCGGTTTGTGAGGTTTAATTAATTGTTTTGAAATACATTAGCTGTCGAGCTTTGTTAAATGTCTGTTGTTGTCTCTTGCTGGTGCTTTTATTACATTTGGTCATTTAGCAGGCGCTTTTATCCAAAGCGACTTACAAGGTGCGCACAGGGTTAATACAGCATCCCTGGAGCAATGAGGTTTAAGGTCCCTGCTCAAGGACCCACATTGGTAACTTCAGTGGACCTTGGATTTGAACCCACAACCTTCAGATTGATAGCCCAACACTCTAACCACTGAGCTACCACACCATTTATACACATATGTCTTTCAAAGATGGCTTTGCTGTGAGAAAGAATGTACAAATAAAATAATTAATTGCTTTTGGTGAATTGTTCGATATATTTCTGGCAGTTTCGACATCTTCCAACTTTACAAGTTCTTACGTTTTGCCTCATGGAATGTTTGTCTGTCATTTAAATCTAGCCCTACAAAATTCATTTAAAAGGATGCAAGAATACAGGACAATCTTTTAGGAAATAACACAATTTTTCAATTTCTTATTCAAACGGCTTTGGCATCATATGAATACTTGGACACTATGGGGTTGGGGTTTTGTGCTGCTCATTTGTGTGTAACCAGAGTGCATTTAGTCACCATTAATGTGTTTAACGATGGAATTTATGTATACTGCTGCCAGTAATAGATATCTTATTAGCTTCCGCTTAATCCTATCCTCTGGTTCCCCTTAAGGTTCCCCATGTTTGTCTAGGGGAGAATGTTTCAGGCGCATTCACTCACACACTATATAAGAGCAATTTGGAGTAGTCAGTTTACCTTGAATCCATGTTTTTGGACTGTGGGAGAAAAATGGACAACCCGGAGGAAACCCATGTGGACACAGAGAGAACATAAACCCCGATCAGGATTTGAACCTGGATCCCCAGCGCAAACCAAACCAAACCGTGCAAACCACAAAGCCACCATACCGCCCTAGACAGATTATTTAAAGATTTTTTTAATAAAACAATGTATTTAGCATTTTAAGAAAACTAAATCTATGAGCAAATTAATCCTAATGCCATAACTACAGTGATGTCAAAAAGTGGCAGTAGCTACAATAACAGTGGTGCCAAAAAATCAGAGGAAATACAAGAAACCTTCACCTTTTAGAGAGCTATTGAAGGAAAATATATTCGTGTGTTGTTCATATAGATATTGTGCCTATTGTAAGGACTTATCCAAATATTATAGTGCTTGTAAGTTAATTGTGATGAAAACTAATTGGTGGTGTGAATCATATGTTCTGCAGGATTAAAAGTGTGTAATGGATGCACTGTACACACACAGTGTGTATCTCCTGCAGGAGTTACAGGAGCAGAGGATTCAGGGTCTGCTGTGTGACTGCACACTGGTGGTGAAAGGAGTCTGCTTTAAAGCTCACAAAAATGTTCTTGCTGCATTTAGCCCTTACTTCAGGTGTGTGTACAGTATATGTGTTTGTGTGTAAGAGAGGAAAATGGACAGAAACACTGGGTAAACATCATTTCCAAAACTAATTGGATTGCTGCAGTGTAAAATTTAAAGAAAAACTGAATAAAAAACATATGCAAATTATTTGAGGCTTATATGGCTACCACATTATTGGATTTTAATTTATTTACCTTTCATACAGTATCCTGACTTTGTGTGTCAACATCCAGACTTGATGAACAGTGTGAAAGAGTCCTCACAAAGGTTTTAGAGAAACGAATGGAAAACATAAAATAGAAATGTGTAGACAAAGAGGTTTTAGTTTATTTTGTAGCTGCTATCAGGGTCTACATTACCTGCTAACGAATAAGTAGTTTACCTATATTAAAAAAGGTAAAAAAGTTGTGACATGTAGAACAGTTTCAGATTTATTTTTGTTATTTATTAATTTTTTATTTAGTTAAAGTGTATTTATTTATTTATACAAAGCTTTTCACAATATTTAATTTTCTTAAAGCAGATTTATAGTGTTGTATGTCTAAACCCCCAAAGAGGATATTAAATTGGTATTCTAGGTTTTACAGATTTCCTATGGGCTTCCAAGTTTAATATTGTCTGTGTCTGTGTGTGCACACTGTTTTTCAGATCTTTGTTTCAGAATTCTTTATCTGGAAAGAATGATGTATTCCACCTATCTATTATAGATGTAGGGGGAATTGGACAGATTCTGGACTACATGTACACTTCAAATCTGGATTTGAATCCAGATAATGCACTCACTCTGATGCATATTGCACAGAATCTACAGGTAATACACGTTTTGGTTGAAAATTATAAATCTAGTTTGTCTAGAGTGCTTACACACAGAGGTATTTGTCCTCCACATTTAACCCATCCATGTAGTGAAACACACACATATACACACACTGTGTACACATGCCCATACTCTGTGTAGATGAATTTTGCCCAAGTTTACATTTGACTAACATTGACTCACATATGACTTACATATGTACTGAATGTGTGAACTTTTCTAATGACCTCAACCAACCACATCAATACTAGAATTTTGTTCATGTGAGGATAAAGCAGTTGATGGTTCATTAAGTTAATGACTTGCATGAAACCGAAAGAATACCTGCAACACCTGCAGGACCCACCTACTGGCAACCCAGTCTAATGGAGAAGAATACACTAAAGATACTAAGAGAGTCCCCTGGCTGTAAGGGTCTCTTGCTAAAATCATTAGAAAGCATCACTAAATAGCAAAGTCTTAGTCGTTTAAAATTATAAACAAGCTGTGTGAAAATTTGTGTATGAAAGTGCAACTCCTTTAAATACTGCACATTTTTTCTTTTATGCTTTTACCCAGCATCTTAAAACATTGTTTCTAGATAATTATGACTTGTGATCAGATTCAAGTAGACAGCTGAAACACTCTAAGCACATTAGTGCTTACACATTAGTGCTTACACTCATGTTTATCAGGAGCCTTCAAGCTGCTCAGCATTTGCATTCAGGTTTTATTATAATATATACATGCAGGATTTGATTATCATGATCATTTTAAGAAACAATAATGCTTCTTGAATTATTGGACAGATTTATTTGAATAAATTGACAGAATTAAGTCAATCTGACTTGCAAAACCTAGCAGAACAAAAAGAAATAAAAGCATTGCTAAAATGTATTAGCTTTCCAAATCAGCCTTTACATCCTTCATTTATTAAGTATGAGTCTTGTCAGGGATGCATCAGGACACATTAGCACTTGCACTACAGGACTCAATTGCATCAATGATAACAACCTCCTTAGTACAGTGCATCTTGCATGTGGACAGTGTCTTTTACACACGAAATGTAAAGAGGATTTTGTGCATTTAACCTTATGCTCCATTCAACTACACTAATTTGTTCTAGAGTTATTATAAGAAACATTACAGCTTCCAAATAATTATCGTGTAGATAAATACTTTTGGGTTAATGCTTTTTCTCCTCCTAAAAGAAAGGCATTTGATTAATTATGTACACATATAAATGTTATCAAAGCAAAAAGTGTCAAAACACAGATAATTCGCTTTTTCTTAGAAGTATGTGTACTGGTTAAGGCCTTTACAGCTTTTAAGAAGTGCTTACATAGCACTTGTTTAGTTTGAAAATTTTGATTTTTGAATTTTTTTCCATTTTGTGTAGTTCATTTGCATCACTCTGTTTTATAACTTTCAGATTTCAGATTTTAAAGATGACTAAACTAAAATGACAATGGCAAATGACAGTTTTACTGGAATCACATTTTATATTTGTAAAAGTGCATCATAGTAGCAAATTTTAATCTGCCATGAATTGGATTTTGTTAGTCTATAATCATAGTCAACGAACAAACTAAAGTAATCTCTGTAGTGTTGTGGTGTAGGACTTAGGGGTATACAACAACTGTAAACACTAGGACAGGGGGATTTTTGTCTTTTAATATAGAGTCAAATGACTAAAAGTAAGTCTGAGTAAACAGTGCACAGTATCTAGTCCCAGCCATGTTTTATAAAAAGGTTTGGGATTTCCATTCTTTATATATACACACACAGGGCATTGAAGATGTCTGTTGACATATCCAATGCCCTGTGCCTCTCTGAAATGCCTGAGTGGTTTCTGGGTCTCCTTACAGGTGACAAACATCCTTAATATGTGCACTGCATATTTGAAGCCTGCGAATTCACCTCTTTCTCTTCCTGAATGTGTTTTGGGAAGCCCTTTACCTTCTGATCCTGATTTCCAAAGTCCCACCACAAACCAAAGCAATGATCCCAACATACAGCAGTACAAGCAACATCTGCAGGACCCACCTACTGGAAACCCAGACTCAGCCAATAGTGTGCCAACACATGGTTACAAGCTGAGGAACTTTTACAGCAGACAGCATTTTAAGAAAAGCTCACACTGCCCTCTGATAACTGAGGAACAGAACAACACAGCTGCCAATCAAAATCTTCAGTGCATGTCAACCAATACCTACGCCCAATCTCAACAACAACCCAATCAGATTCCTGGAGATACAGGAAGCACAGTTTTACCCCCTTCCACCAAGCCTGCGGTGTCACAGCCATTAACATATTTTTCGAACACTGTCTTACCAAATGCATCCTCAACCTCACCATTAACTTCATCAAATTCCACTCTGTTGCCCTCTGTGAATGAAGCAAATAGTCCACCGCTTACACTGCACCCTAAAAAAGCTGTCTACCTGAAGAAATTTAATTACCATGTTCTAGATGAGGGTGTGGAACCTGAGAGTCTGGCAGATAGTTGCAATTTAGAGAGAGAACAGCAGGTTCAGATGGGAACTGGAACTGAACAAATAAGGACAGACACTGCTACTGAAGAACCAGGGGAGGATCCAGAATCCAGGATTGAACTCATCTCTGCCCCTTTACAGTCTGAAGAATTGTGCTTTCAAGGTTTAGAGGACTCAGAGGTCACAAACAGAAATAACAAGTGCTGCTGTGAAGTGTGTGGAAAAACATTTAAACATCCCAGCAACTTGGAACTGCACAAACGCTCACACACTGGTAAGATGTTCACACAAACACACTTACACACACTCATTATTTTTTCATAAGAAACATCACTTCTACATTTCTGCTGCATTATCTGTACAGAAAGCAATTGTACAAAATTTTGCAGGTATACATGGCACTGTGTAGAATCTCATGAAGGGAAAGGAGGTTATTATTAATTCATTCAAAAAGTGTGATGACTTTAACTTTTCTTTAAATAACAGGAATAAAGGCCACCTCTTCTCTTCTTAGATGGACATATACAGTGCATCCGGAAAGTATTCACAGCGCTTCACTTTTTCCACATTTTCTTACGTTAGAGCCTTATTTCAAATTGTATTAAATTAATCTCTTTCCTCAAAATTCTACACAAAATACCCAATTATGACCATTTGAAAAAAGTTTTCTTGAGAGTTTTGAAAATTTATTAAAATTAAAAAACGAAGAAATATTTACATAAGTATTCACAGCCTTTGCTTAATACTTTGTAGAACCACCTTTGGCAGCAACTCTTTTTGGCAGCCTCAAGTCTTTTTGAATATGATGCCACAAGCTTAGCACACCTATCTTTAGGCGGTTTTGCCCATTCTTCTTTGCAGTACCTTTAAAGCTCCATCAGGTTGGATAGGAGACGTCTGTGCACAGCCATTTTCAGATCTCTCCAGAGATGTTTAATCGGCTTCAAGTCTGGGCTCTGGCTGGGCCACTCCAGAACATTCACAAAGTGGTCCTGAAGCCACTCGTTTGAGATCTTGGCTGTGTGCTTTGGGTCGTTGTCCTGCTGAAAAATGAACCGTCGCCCCAGCCTGAGGTCAAGAGCGCTCTGGAGCAAGTTTTCATCCAGAAAGTCTTTGTACATTGCTGCATTCATCTTTCCCTCTATCCTTACTAGTCTGCCAGTTCCTGCTGCTGAAAAACATCCCCATAGCATGATGCTGCTACAACCATGCTTGACTGTAGGGACCGTTTTGGCCTCGTGATGAGCAGTGCCTGGTTTCCTCCAAACATGACGACTGGCATTCACACCAAATAGTTCAATCTTTGTCTCATCAGAGCAGAGAATTTAGTTTCTCATGGTCTGAGAGTCCTTTAGGTGCCTTTTGGCAAATTCCAAACGGGCTGCCTTGTGCCGTTTACTAAGCAGTGGCTTCTGCCTGGCCACTCTGCCATACAGGCCTGATTGGTGGATTGCTGCAGAGATGGTTGTCCCTCTGCAAGGTTCTCCTCTCTCCACGGAGGAACGCTGGAGCTCTGACAGAGTAATCATTGGGTTCTTGGTCACCTCCCTGACCAAGGCCCTTATCCCCCGATCGCTCAATTTAGATGGCCGGCCAGCTCTAGGAAGAGTCCTGGTGATTCCAAACTTCTTCCATTTACGAATGATGGAGGCCACTGTGCTCATTGGGACCTTCAAATCCGCAGAAATTTTTCTGTATCCTTCCCCAGATTTGTGCCTCGAGACAATTTTGTCTCGGAGGTCTACAGACAATTCCTTTGACTTCATGCTTCGTGTTTGCCCTCTGACATGCAGTCAACTGTGGGACCTTATATAGACAGGTGTGTGCCTTTCCAAATCATGTCCAATCAACTGGATTTACCACAGGTGGACTCCATTTAAGCTGTAGAAACATCTCAAGGATGATCAGTGGAAACAGGATGCACC